>ML779795.1:460507-475554 GCA_009831015.1 Picea engelmannii
GCATTGGGCAGAGGCAAGTTTGTATTTTTCAGGGACAAGCTTGGAGTGGTGAGTAACACTTTCCTCGGTATGAGGGAGTGTTAAATTTTTTAATTAAATAAAGTACCAAGGCAAGTGTTTCTCTTCCCTAGGCGCCTAAGGGGAGAAAGTGCCTAATGTGGGTCCTAGTCAATTAATTTGTGAGATGCAAATTAAAAGGTGACTTTATGACTAAAGTGAGGGTGAGTGAAGAGACATCAAATCTCAGCCACTCAACTAATCTAATCTCAACCGTTAGATTAGAAAACCCCTCACCTTCCCTCATGAGGTCGATTAGGGCAAGAGGGTGCACCCATTGTGGGTTGTTCAAGCATTCTTGTTGAGAGAACAAGAGAGAGGTCGAGTTGGAGAAGAGAGACAGCATTTGTAGGAGGAGAGCACGCATCCCAAGACAAATAACAGTCACGGATTTCAAGGCAGCAGGCAGCAAGGAAGAACAGGCTGTACGGTATGGATTTTTAGAGGCCGTACAGCATTAAATGTGCACAGAAATCGAGGAAGACAGCAGTTATGTTTTCTGAGAGTATTGGCACACTTTTCAAGGCTGCCGTACAGCATTTAATTGGCACAGAAATCGAGGAAGGAGCTGGGCACGCTTTTCTGTGCAGAGAAAATCCGTACAGTCCATATGGACATGCACAGAATTCAAGGGGCCGTACTGTCAAATTCTGGGTGCATTTTTCTGAGTATTGGCATGTTTTTCAAGGCATTTATACTGCTGGGTTTTCCGTACAGTCTTGGCAGATTTTGGGCACAAATTTCGAGGATAGTCCGTACAACATTTATCGCTGGGACAGCCGTACAGTTTACGGATTTCTGGGACAGAAATTGAGAAGCTTTTCCGGACAGTTCTGAAGGCATCTTTGCTGAGCAAGAAGACTGAGATAAGTTTGCGTTTTAATTTCTGAAGATGAATATGCTGTAAAAGAATTTCTCAGAAGCCCATAAATAATAAAAAGCCTTCTCTCACTGGTTTTCCCCTTGTAGGTTTTTCCAGGGTCGATGTTAGACCGAAAATTCTTGTGTCTATAATTTTCTGAGTTTTGCATACTGTTGATATTTTATTTCTGCGCTTAAGATGATGTTCATAATCTTCATGTTTCAGTTCTGAAGTTTATTTTCTGCTAAGTATTTAATTGCTGATATAAAACTGGGTTTGGGCATTTAACATTGGCTGAAAAGTCAACGAGATTGAAACTGGGTTGGGGTCTGAAATTTTAACATTGGTGAACTTCTTGAATCTTCACTTCTTTCTCCTTTGATGCTGAATGATCATATTTTCTATTAATTTCCTCTTCTTGAATTATGGATTGAATTTATGATTTGACATCTTCAGTCTTTACGGTTTCTTCAATCTTTTTGCAAATATTCTCTAAGTCCTTTTATAATTTCTTCATCTACAATTTTTCAATTTTTTCTGATTTTCAAAATGCTTCTTTTCTTCTTCCAATCTCTTAATCTCGTTATGCAGTGTTTGATTATGGTTTCATAATCTGCAAATTTCGTTATCCTTATTTTTCAATTATTGCATTCACTCATCCTTTCTCTTCTGTCCTTTACCAATCTTCTCTTGTTTTAATTTTTGAACCTCCTTCATCAATGGTTGATTAAGGGATTTCATCTTGGACAACTCATCTTGCTTATTGATAAGCTCTTCTTTTACATCCTTTAATTCATACTTTCTTTTCTTTTCTTCCATTTCCTTTTCATTCTTCCATATATTTTAGAAGGTTTTTCCAAATGCTTCCCACTTTTTATAGTGTAATCTAGTGTATATATCAAGACTATTCCACCAGTGAAGAGCCTCAATTACAAGATACGAATCTATATAAGAAACATTTTGCATTTTTTCTCTGCAATGTTCAACCATTTTTTAATACTAATCCCATCTTTAAAAAAATTGGTATTTCCATCAATTCGTTCCTTGAACAATGGAGGTTTAGTCCAAACCCTCAACTTCCAACTCCTTAAACCTTCAATATTTATTCCAATTAATACAAAAATAACTAATATATTGTCTTTTATTTCCTTTTTCAAATGACTTTTGAATCATCTCAATTGGACTTTCCGATCAAAAGTTCGTTCCTTGAACAATGGAGGTTTAGTCCAAACCCTCAACTTCCAACTCCTTAAACCTTCAATATTTATTCCAATTAATACAAAAATAACTAATATATTGTCTTTTATTTCCTTTTTCAAATGACTTTTGAATCATCTCAATTGGACTTTCCGATCAAAAGTTATGCTATTTTAAAGTTAACATACCTTTTCAAGCCCTTATCTGGGGATTGCTTTGCAGGTTGACATTGTAATTGATGCATCTTCAAAATTTTTTAACCAATGAGTCTGCACTTTCATGTTGTAGGAACCTGATACGTTTCCTCCACAATGCGTCAGCTTCATTGAATTTGGATATTCCAATCAAAAGTTATTGTCACTCCCTTAAAACTTTTTGATTTTGGGGCCTTTTGGATGAGCAAACTTGTATGGATTGCCATGTTGCCACTTTTTTCAAACTGCCTCTGAAATTTGGACCTGAAATATCCTGCTGTCTTCTTTCGAATGCCACAAGTGACACTCAATTGGGACCTCATAATTTTCAGATATGGTTGTTTTACCGAAAAGTCTTGCTTAAGTCTAGTTTTAGGCTAGACAAAAACCCCAACTTGTATGACATGTAACTCTGAACTTAAAAGGAATTAGATTCTAAAATTTTGATCAAATATGATCATTTTTCTTTTGAACGTTGTGATTCCCCCCTACAACTCCAGTATCCCCCAAAAAAGTTGTGAAAATAATAAGATGTCTCTTTTGAAAGGGCAAAACTGATGATCATCTGCTCTAATACCAAATGTTATGAATCTGTTACCAAACTCTCGTTAGATGAAAAAAGTCCTAATCACAAACGTGGGATCCTAGAGGCAATTACTAGGCAAGCCATCTAGTGTCACCTCAGTGGCATTGCCTCTCACTTTAAGGAGAAAGGAAATCCTAGTCTAGGGGGTATCCCTAAAAGTCAATCCAACTAGTTTGTTGTGATGTGGGAGTTATATTAGCTTATTGATTTCTTGTGTTTAACCCAACAAATCAATTTGCTCTTAATGATGTGAAGATAGTGAAAAATAATGCGCAAATGATTTGTTAGATTAATTCTCAAAATGTGAATGTCACACCAATTCCAAAGTTATCACCAGCATGAAACAAGTGTGAAATATCCCAAAGTGTGCTGGAAATGTCAAATGGCTTATTGTGAATGGAAGATAGTCAATTTTACCAAATCCAAACCGTAAGACAGTGACCAATTGCTAGATTTCAGAGTTGCACTTTAAAAGAGATTATAAACCATTCACGAGAGTGTTATAACCATCTACCATTGAGTCAAGAGAATTTATCCTTCAATTTCAGGATGCAGATTTAGACTTGTGGTGTATCAAATGTGTAGAAAAGTTGCTTGTAGATCAGCATTCACATCAATGAGTAAATTGTAACATGAGTTTGCAAAGTGTTAATTCTGTCCCTTAGAGAAATGACCAGCAGTGTTACCAAACCATACAAGATCAACCACATGAGAAAACATTGACATTATGAACAGAAATAAAGTGTGATCAATGTGTGGGCTGATTCCTTGAAACTCAAGAGTTAAATCACTGCTATGATATGCCAAACATTTATATTCCAGATTTAGAAATCAGTCCTCATTTCATCATCTAAACGCCATGATATCCCATTTATAAAATTGCTGTAGAAATGTGAATCATGCCATGGAACAAGTCAAATCCTTAGAGAGCTGAGATATTGCATATGAAGCATGTGCTTTAAGGATTAATGTGTTGATATAGGTTTATTTTAATCTATGAACCATCATTGAACATATGAACAAGATTATGAGTGTGTTGAGTGCTTGGAGTATGAGTTCCTCTTAGAGAAGTATTTCATGAACAGAAATTATACCATGTTAATATCAACCAACTAGCATTCCATCGTTTTAGTGCAATAACAGTGAGCCATTTCTTGTAGCATTTGATGCATGTTTAGATTTTTTATTAACCCTTTAAGACAGCAGATTATGACAGTACAGATATTCAAAGAAAGAAAATCAACTTCAGATTTTAAGTGTGAATATGCCGTTTTTAAAATAAAACCCTTCAATCACAGAAATATTCCAGCAACAAGAGTCTAAAAATGGACTAAATGACCAAGTTGTTCAGCCCTTTTATGGATCGTTTTGGCTTATATATGTGTTTAAATCTTAAGAAATATGTGCAAGATCTGCTCTAAATCCTTGATGAAATGATAAATTCCAGCGATGCCAAATCATGGAAAATAGACTAAAACATGAAATCGTTGGCCTAATTATAACATCGATTTAGTCTATCATAGCATGTATTACTTAGATCAACTCAAGATTAAGAAAGGGCTTGTTAGATCCAAGTTTACTCTCTTCTTATGAATTATTATAGCCAAACTAAGAGATATGAATCCAAACATCTTAGAAATTTGACCATGAAGAGAATCAATTTGCCATAAAAAGTTCAAGTTAACAAACTAGATCTAAATTCATTAGCTTAATTAACTTGAAAAAATGCAATCTAGATCAAAATAGTTGCTAGTTGAAACCCTAGATTGCAAGAAACAAACTGGATGAAAGGAAATTTGAAATTTTTAGTGGTTGAAAAATAGGAAGGGGCAAACCAATGCCTTCCTCCACTTGGGCTATGGGGAACACTTAGTCTAGATTGAGGCTATATTCATATGTCAAGTGTTGGGGTTGCGACTCGCAAGCACTATCTAAGTATGCCTTGTAAGCCTTGCACCTAAGACACATGAATATTTCAAGCACTTGGGGAACTCTAAGTACATCAAGTTGAACTCTATGTCTAGTCTAAAACAAGAACTTAGAATCTTAGATGTCCAAATTCAATGCCCTATGTCTAAAGATAAATGATCAAAAAGCATAAGGCACGAGTGCACTATACTTTATAGAATTTTACAATGTGGCATTGTGCCTGTTGAATTTAATGCAGCTGCAAGAGCCATTCTCCGGGAGGATGGAAAAGACCCTAGCCGAGATCTAGGGCCCCCAGTGCACTCCTGGGGTACTTGGTCTGGGACCAAACAATCAGTGCCATGGCAAAAGACCCTTGTTAGGACCCCCAATATATGACTGGGGTTCTTGGTCTGGGACCAAGCAGTAAAGACCCCTAAGAGGGCCCCTAGTATATGACTGGGGTTCTTGGTCTGGGACCAAGCAGTTAAAGTCCCTAGATATGTCTAGGGCCCCTGGAAATGTTCCAGGGTACCCATGCCTGGGGTATGGGTTGATCCTTGGTCTTGTACCTTGGTGGATAAGACCCCATAAATGTTTTGGGACAACCTGATCCTTGATCAGGTGTTTGTTGGTGTATGACCCTTCCCAAACCCTCTTCACCCCTGTTTGTGTTTAATTGGGGTTTTGTTTTTTGCTTTAGGGGTTAATGTAAAATATTAATTAAATGTTTAATTAATATTTATATTAATTAAACATGTTATTTTTAATTGTTATTTTAATTATTATTTCCTTCAATCTACCCTAGCCTAAAAGTATAAATAGAGGCTTACCCTCTACCTTTAATACACTCTCATATGTTCTCTTAAAAGGTGAGCGGATCTCTTATTGTTAGCTGTGGCCCCTTCTGTAACAGTTGCTGAGTTTTTACCTGTGGTGGTTCGACCCTCCTATACTGACCATATGTTCAGCTTGGTGATGATTGATGTTTGCTCGCTGGTTGGTGATGATCAAGGGTCTTTTAAGCTGCAAATATAGGGATGTTTTATGCTGAGTATACCTGTGTGCTGAGGAGTATAGCTGTCGTTCTCTACTACAGTAAGTCTAGTGCCCTAGACTCCATTCTTTGAAGCTGCCGTCACCCCTTCCTTGTGCAGATCTGACTCTCTCCTTGAGCCGCCATGCCTCTGCTGATCCTTTTAAGGCTGCCGTACCTTTTGTCATCTCTCCTTGCATAAGAGTTCTGGTTCCAGGGAATTCCTGTGTGTATGAGGGTTTGATTACAGAAATTCTGTGTGATGCTTAAGTGTTATTCTCTTCCTTGGTGGCAAGTAAATCTATTCATCTCTTGGCAAGAGATCTAACCTATATGGTAGATCTATGATCCTGAATTTTTTCTGAGCATAACTACAATTGGCTTTACATCTCTTGTGCGTGGCATGGATTCTTTCAGAGGTAAGACTACAAGGTAAGTAACCTATTCAGTTTACTATTATTCAGATCTGTTGTTCTTTGTTTATGAAGTTATTTAAATGTTATAGTCTGCTCATCACTTAGATCTACATCAGAACTGGAGATTGGTTGTAGCTTTCTGCTCATTACTTAGATATACATCAGATCTGGAGATTGGTTTTAGCTTTGATAGATCTGTATCAGCTTTGTAGATTAGATCTGGATTCAAATCTATATCTTTACTGTTCTTTAGTTTAGATCARAAAATATGTTTGTTGATTAATATAGATTTACTCCTATGATCTTGTCTTTGGATCTCAGTTAAATCTAACTACTGCTAGCTTAGATCTGAGTGACTGAACACACTCAGAAATTGTTKACAAACTCAAATCTAATTATTGTTTCTCTGATCTGATTTTTTAAGCARTATTGCTCTTCTAACTGAAAATTTCAAAAAGACTTTTCTGTTCTGCATTACTTCTCTAATTCTAACAGTGCCCCCTCTATGGCCTTTTAGTAGCTCCTTCCTCCAAGATACCTGCAAAATAACAAGCTCTTCCAATTCCTCCCGGAATAAAACCTCAAACAAGACAAGATATCACAATAGCTTAGACAAAAATGAGCAAAGATCTTTCCAATCATTCCCCAATGAGTTACAATTGAGTAAGAGGCTCCTTTATTTAGGAAGAGAGCCTAACAACCTCATGATTAAAAAAGATCTCTAACCTCCTAGCCCAAGAATAGTCACTCTCCAACAAACTAGAGAGGACATGGTCAAAATACAATAAAATAATGTGGGCTAGACAATACAACTCCTCAAAAATGTGGGTGGCCTCCAAAACCATGTTCTAAAACCACCATGAGCAACTAAAAATGGTCCAAGAAAAGGTGCACCCTCCCAAAAGTGAAGTAACCAACTCATCATAGTCAAATGTGTGGACAAAAAAGCTCAAGAAAAAATGCGCCCTCCTAGAAGTGAACCTAGTTAACCTTTAGTGATACCCCCTTACATGAAGTGAGCCTAGTTAGCCTTTAGAGATACCCCCCTTGACTTAGGTCTCCCCTTTATCTAAAAGTGAAAGGAGAGATGGTGAGGTGACAGTGGCCAACCTCTCGAGCTCCACAAGGCTAGAATCCATCTTTGGGACTTTAAGCTAAAGGTGCTAGTTTGTGTGGTAACATAACCCAATACCCAAAATAACACAAGAGATTAGCATGCACACAATGTACACCCAATATGAGTGTGGAACACAACTCCTGATCCGTAAATGAGGGATTTATAGCCCACTCACTCCACCAACATGGAGCCTTTGTGGAATTAACTTCTAGTCTATGTTCTCAGCGTTGTACACAGATCTTTGTTCTTGGAATGGCTACAAGGTTTATGTTCTTTGTGTAATATTTGCTTAGGTTTGATTCTAAGACCTCTGTTCTCGATGTAGTTTTGAGTGCAAACTACTCTGCAACACTATGCTCTACAATATGGAAATCAACGAATACAATGCTTCTCAAACAAAATTCAATTGCTTATCCCTTAACTTCTTTTGATGGATTGCCAACCACATGGGCTGCTTGTAGTAGATTCAAAAGTAGCATGGTTCATATCTCTATTCTTAATGGAACTATCTCAATATAATAGTGACAATCTCAACATAACAATGACATCTCACCATAACAATGACAAACCAATTCAATTGCAAATTGTAATCGGAACCCTATTGTCAAATATGAGCTAGGCTAATTCTACCATTCATCCTTCTTTGGCTCCTTGAGATGGTGTTTATTGATTGCATGATCTTTGGACTCGTTTCCACACAAAATGAGCAATGCTACTAGCTTGCTTTGTAGTGTTTGGACAACCAAAACAACTCAACTTAATGAACATTTGGTTGCAATTAAACTATAACTATGCACTCAAGCTTCAACTCAAATTGCCATTACAGGTAAATGCTCATCTGCACTGACACACACATATCCTTCCCTGTAAACGAAGTGTCCTCAATGAAGCTTTCACCGAAAATCGACATATAATTCAAAATTCCTTTCAAGTTTCTTGTAATTGTAATCAAACTCCCATTCACTTAAACACCATTTAATAAAACATATATAATATGGCACTTAATTAACACATATATGGGATGGAAATTATTTGAATATATGAAATGGTTTTATATGACATGGGAAAGGAAACCATTCCACACTATGCCAATGCTTTGCACTAGGAGATGCCCACGTGTGGAAACACTAAATGCCAAATAGATGAGAGTGGGGAGTAATTAAAAGTTCATGTTTTAATTTGATGCAACATATTACTAGACAACAACGTCCAAACTAAGCASATGCCTAGTAGATAGTCTAATGCGGCTAGCCCAATCGAACAACTCTAGGAAGAGGAAGAGACTACCTCTTTGGGCTTTGTACGATAAGTATGGACTCTATGRCCTACATACATCCTTAGACTTCTTCCAATCAAATCGTATGGATTGCGTACAACCTCATGAGCTAAAGATTGGCAACATATGATCGTCCTAGTAGAGCACAAGTAGCCTATGACCTCATAGGCAACCTCTTTGYTGTATATGAGTTCAACAAACAACCATGGGCAACATATGGTGAAGGAAGAAACTCGATTTTGCTGGCAAATGAGTCCAACAATCAACAAACTTGAAAGATCGGAATTAGCAATCCCCTAAAAGATTGCAACAACTCTTTAATGGMAACCATTGATTTCTAATCTAAGAATACATTGAATGGCGGGGAGTAGAGAGTTGTTTGTGTTCTTCAATTGCAAAAGAGAATGAAGCTAAGAAGTAAATCACAGAGCTATAGTATAGAATGCATCCTCACAACATTAAAATAACCAAGTAGCCATTCAGATGTAAACTAACACAACAATTAATGTAGAGAGAAAATCCATCACACCTGAACACAATATCTACCCTGGAAACCCAAATGGGAAAACCAACATTCAAATGGTTGCTTAGTCTTGTTTCAACATTCTATGTAAGAATGCAACTCATGGCTCTCTTTGCCTCCTCTTCCCATTGGCCAACCAACAAGCAAAAAAGTCCTTTGAGAGTCAAGTTACCAAAAGTTATAGGAGTGTTGGGGGGAATGGGAAGGCCAAGAGGTTGACCTTTCAATTCTCCATTCATCTCTCTCCTATTTTCATTTCCTATTTTATTTAATTCTTGTTTTTCGTCTTTCTTTCATTTACTTTTACTTTTGCATTGTTCTTAATATTTTATATAGCCTCATTAATTGCCGATTTGCACTTAGGTACTAATTCCTATAACCGTTCGCTTGTTCGGTTCCATTTTAGATTACAACTCCTCATTGAGAGGCCTTTTGATCTCCAAAATCTTAGAGGAAACTAATCTAGGTCAATGTGCCTTCTGTTTGCTTCTCTGCAACGTGGCTCTGACTTTGGCTTTGGCTCTGGTTCTAGCTACTGGATCTAGCAGCGTAGAAGTTTGCTCACCAACTCTCTGCTCTGAGCAATCTACATATCTGAACTCTTTTATCAAAATTCATTCCCATCTTTAGCGTGCAAGTTTCTTGCATTCTTAGACTTGGAGATGGTCTATCTCGATAGTCAATGAAGCCAAGTCGAATTTTGTATTTCTTGTTTAGTGTGATCCTCGGAAGCTATGTCATCACATAGCGATTCTGCGAGAGGATATCTGGACTACCTTCTTTTGCTAGGACCGATTACTTCTCGATATGGAAACAATTATTTGTTGTTAAACATGCTTACCAACACTCTGTCACTACAACAACATCACTTGAATGGCCTCCTTGGTGTACAATTATAGCACCTTCTTTTGCGCAAAACATTTGATGAATCCTACACATGTATGGCTGTAGGTAACAATCATCAATAGGCTATGATCTTGAGGGCGAGGAACCGCCTCAAGATTTGGATAGTATAAAGATGAGGGAATGTCATCGACCTCCCTGCACCAATCTCTGATACATCTCCAATAAGGGAAACTTCTTTTGAATGATTGCCGATAACAATTGAAATGGGGTTGCCTTGGTTGTTGGCATCAACCCGTTGTCCTCTTTGATGGTGATACAAACCTTTTGTGCTGCTATCGCTTCTTGGATAGCTTCTGCTCCTTGGGTTGGAGATGCATGCAACTCTTCATTCCCTTTACTCTTCACTCTCCACACTCTTCTCTTGGTTGTGCAATTCCTAAGGTGAAGTTTCGGATGAAGTGGCCAACACTTTTCTTCCTAATGTCCACTCAACTTGTAGTGGTGTTAAAAGCTCTTGGCATTGCTGTATACACTGCTTGACATACTCCTCTTCTCTCCGTGCCTTTGAATTCGCTGTTTGTTTGGGGAAGTCTTCTTATTGTTCCTCCCTTGAGAACAATTTGGCTTGTGGCTTGCTTATCCCAACAAGATGCCTAATGATGGCCCTTCTTCCCACAGAAGGAACATGTCTCTGAGTATCGACAACTGGTAGCTTGATGGCCTTTCCTCTTGCAACAACGACAGATGAGGGATGTCCTGCCCGATGCATACCCCTTTTCCGTCTTCTTCTTGATTCGACTGATTTGTTTGCCACTTTATGTAAGTGCTAGTGTAGGCTAAGTCTTTGCACTCTTCTCTTTTCTACCCTTCTGCAATCTGCCATAAGAAGGATGAAGTGGTAGTGTATTGTCGCCTTCATTCGTTGATGCTTTTTCTTTTGATGGGTAGGATAGTTCTGCCATGTCTTTTTCCTTCACAAATGTGATCTTCATGTTTGTGGCCTTTTTCTTTCTGTCATCGAAACCTAGGCCTTCATGCTTAACCCTCTATTAAGATACAATGGGGCTTAGCATGCCTTGTTTTCTCTTGCCTAGCCCTTGTCCATCATAGCCCATTTGCTTTAATAATTTTGAAGCAATGCCTCTTGTATGTTTTTAAAAATCACCAATATGTTCTTGAGAAGGGTTTGAAGAAGGTGAACTTACCATGCTTGGCTCGATCATGGTGTTGGCTTTTGCAGTAGCTTTTCCATCTTCTAGTCAAACATATGTACCTTCTCCTTCAAGTGTTGGTTCTCTTCTTGAAGTTGCACATTGATGTTGTGTAGGTCTTCCAACCTTTCTCTGTTTGTTTTACCCATGCTAGGTCTGTTTAGTCTTCAAAGTTTTGGCAGTTGCATCACAATCAATGATTCAACTGCTCTAATACCTTATGATCCGTAAATAAGGGACTTATAGCCTACTTGCTTCACCAACATGGATCCTTTGTAGAGTTAATTTATAGTCTCTGTTCTCAATCTTATACAAAGATCTTTATTCTCGGAATGGCTACAAGGCTTATGTTCTCTGTGTAACCTCTGCTCAGGATTAATTCCGAGGCTTTTGTTCTTGATGTAGTTTTGAGTGCAAACCGCTCTGCAACATTTTATGCTGTGCAATATGGCAATCAACAAACACAATGTAGCTCAAACAAAATTCAATTGCTTATCAATCGACTCCTTCCGATGGATTGCCAACCACATGGGTTGCCTGTAGCACATTCAAAAGTAGTATGGTTCATAGCTCTATGCTCAATGGAACCAACTCAATATAATAGTGACAAGCTCAACATAACAATAACAAGCTCAACATAACAATGATAAGACAATTCAACTACAAATTGTAATCGAAACCCTACTGTTGAATATGAACAAGGCTAATTCCGCCATTCATCCTTTTTCGTCTCCTTGAGATGTTGTTTTTTGATTGCATGATCTGTGGACTTGTTTCCAGGCAAAATGAGCGATGCTACGATCTGTGGACTTGTTGCCTTGCAGTATTTGGACAACCAAAACAACTCAGCTCAATGAACATTTAGTTGCAGTTAAATCATAAGCATACACTTAGGCTTCAACTCAAATTGCCAATGCAGATTAATGCTCATCTACACACACACACACATCCTTCTCTGTAAGCTGAGTGTCCCGAATGAAGCTTTCACCAATAATTGTTTTATAATTCACAATGCCTTCCTTCCAAGTTTCCTATGATTGTAATCAAACTCCCATTCACTTAAACACCATTCAATAAACCCCATATGAGATGGCATTAGATTAACACATATATGGGATGCATTTGAACATATATGAAATGACTTTATATGACATGGGAAAGGAAACCATTGCACACTATGCCAATGCTTTGGACCAAAAGATGCCCAAGTATATTGGAAACACTAAATGCCAAAATCGATGAGACCGGGAAGTAATTAAAAGTTCATGTTTTAATTGGATGGGACATATTACTAGCCAACAATGTCCAAACCAAGCACACACCCAATAGATAGTCCAATGTAACAAGCCCAATCAAATGACTCAAGGTTCTTCCAAATGAACTTGTACGAACCACGTATGGTCTCCCGGGCTAAAGATTGGTAGTGTATGATCATCCTAGCAGAGCATAAGCAGTGTACGGCCTCAAAGGTGACCTCTTTGCAGTGTATGAGTTCAACAAACAATCATGGACAACATATGGTGAAGGAAGAATGTAATATCCCAGATCCGGCTAGTCTAGGAAAACTACTAAACTATTGTGTCTACTGTCTGATCTGATACACTGGGGGTTTTTGGATGCGTTTAAGTTGCGGGTTTAACATGCTTGGTGTTTTTCACATGTATGTGTAGATAAATAAGTTGTTTACAACATATGAATAAGCATACAGATAGATAATGACACAAAAGACTGTAAAACATATATTATGAGTTTTCTGCTGGTTACAATGCCGTATGCGGCTGAAATAGAGAATCACTCGGCTAGATCAGATCTAAGTGGATCTTAGCCGGAATACAATAAATAAGTAAACTAGAAAGATGATACCTGGATGATAGAAGACTGTTGTTGGATACCTAAACTAGACTGTTGATGATAAGTAAACTAGAAGGATGAAACCAGGATGTGAGTTGGATGATTTGTTGTGCGATACGACAACTCGCACGACAACTGCTGCAGATTGGATTGTGCACCCTGGTGGCTACACACCTCGGATTTGACTGGAAACTGTCCCAAACAGTGCGCCTTGCCCTCTCACTCAGTCTTGGTGACTGACAGCCTGGCAATAGACCCTCTGTTGATGTGTCTGGACCTCAGATGGAGCCCCTTGGGAAAATGCACCCCCACTATTGCTGGAAACTGTGCCCTAGTGATTCACGGTCGAAATCGGCTGATAAGGGTCTCAAACTGAGCGTCCTAGGCTCCTCTAAAATGGGTCAGAAGGATTTCCCTGGATCTGATCTAATGATCTCTCAAGAATCCCAAATGTGTCCTCCTCAACTGTCGCACCCTCAATGGCTGAGAAATGCGCCCAAGATGATTTCTCCGTCGGAATTTGACGAGAAACCAGGCAATAGAAGCATCTTGCCCTCCTCTCAACTGGGTCGGAGGGGAATCACTGGATTCTCCCTGACTGGGACAAGTCGAATCAATCTGATGCTCAGTAGCTGCGCCCTCTACCTAGACAAGTGCGCCCTCACTGTTGTTGCAAACTGGACAACTGCTGTTGAAGTACGATGGAAGATCTAAATGATCTTCCCGGTGACTAGGGTGTGTCTTTCAACACCGAAATCAGCCTTTGGGTGTCTTCCTCCTAGAATCCACAAAGTTCTCTCTTGAGATGCGCCTCTCTCCTCAATTATCAGGTCAAAATCTTCATAATGATGAATTAGGTTGATTTACCTTTTCTTATAGCTGCCCGTAACCCTAATTCGTTGTGGACCTATTTTTAGCTCACCTTGACTTAAAAGCGCTTTAAGTCACTTTTAGCTCAATGTCACTTTCGAATTATAACACCCTCGGTTGAAGTGACCTCTAGTAACCCTGTTTACCCCTGTACGGCCCTGGCTATAGTCTAACGGGGCTGTTTAGACTACTAAGCCCTCCTCTCAGGAGCTATTCGGAAAGGGACATTACAAAGAAACTCAATTTTGTTGGCAGAGGAGTCCAATAGTCAATAAACTTGAAAGAATGGAATTGACAACCCCCTAAAAGATTGCAATGGCTTTGTAATGGCAACCATTGATTTCTAATCTCAAAAGAAATTCAACTGTGGAGGGTAGAAAGTTATTGGTGTTCTTCACATGCTAAAGAGAGTGAAACTAAGAAATAAATCACAAAGCTATAGTATAGAAGGCATCATCACACCAATAAAATAACCAGGCATCCATTAAAATTCATCAAGAACCCCTCAACGAAAAATACACTAAAAAAGCCACAAAAGTGGTCTAGGAAAGAGAGAGAGGGGCCCACTGGGGCTAGTAAATGTAGGATAGAGATTGGTTGAGGGCATTGTTGAGTTATTGGTTGAGGGTGTTTGCAGCAACAATCACACCCAACAGTGGATGACTTAGTTTGAATGTTAGTTTGTAGTTTGTGTTTAGATTGAGATCTTTGTATAAGATTGAGAAAACATGCTACAAGCTACTATTCTACTACATAATACATAGTACATGTTATTGATCAACATGATCAATCATCAAACTCATCACCACTACTAGAAATGGGATCCTCAGTAGGAGTTACAAAATCATCCTTTGGTTCAGAGTCTTTGGACTCCTTAGACTTCTGAGGGACATTTGCAACTACAATAGTTGTAGTAGTACTAGCGAAAGCACGAGATCGCCGAGTTGCACGACTATTGCTTGCATGTGCTATGCTTGGTGCTACATTGTCGCTTCCTCCATCTCCTATTCGTGGATCCAGATCCAAACCAATCCCCTCCAACTCCAAGTCATCAATATCAAAATCAGGATCAAACTCTGCTGGGTGAGACCCCTCCA
>ML779795.1:482183-557364 GCA_009831015.1 Picea engelmannii
TCTCTTTGATTTAAGGTGCTGGGGTTCTTGGAGCATTCTTGAAGTTTAGGGCTAGGCTTTGATCCCTAAGGAGGCATTGGAGTTAGGGTTTGGTGTTAAACCTTAAGTTGTACTTGTTGATAAGTAAGAGAAGAGGAGACGCCTTGCATGTGGCCAAGGAGGACTTGCTAGTGGTGATTCTAGCTTGTTGGCATATCTTTGGTGAAGCTAGGGTTTTTCTAGGTTTTCCCTGGCTAGGATTTTGGAGAGCTTGGAGGGTTGTACTAGTTTGTGATGCACTGAGAGTATGTACTTAAACTTCATCTCTTATCTACATATATAAAGTTTTCAGTTGTCCAAAATTGTGTTATTGCAGATTTTACATTCAGCTTTTATTGTCTTCATGGTTTAGTAATTTCAAGCACTTATATGTCTGATTTGACATAAGTTAAGGCTGAAATTGCTAAGGAAATTAACATTTATATTGAAGATATTATGGAAGATTTAACGCTGTAAATCTGCATTAATTGCATTGATTTCAGATCTGGCTTATGCATGAAAAGGTTACGTTAAAGGGTTGAAACTTGTTGGCATATATTTGGTATCTTCTCTCTTGGATTGCCTAGTGTATTGGGGTTGATTTGAAATGAAATATCGTTTGTTGTTTGTCGCTATAATATATATTTCAGTTCAACCCTAAGGCTGATTTTTCACAGGGATGTGAAACCTCTAAAGAAGTGAAATTTCTGAATTTGCAAAAGAAATCCCAATGCATGAAATTTCTACAGTAATTAGTGTGATTTCTCCCCTATCCTTGCTTCTCACAATTTACATAGGTCAGTCTTAGAATGTTTCTTGATAGATCAAACTTACTTCGTGATTGTTTTAGCGGTCAATTTCACTTCTGTATTATTTTCAAGCAATCAAATTGTTTGTTGTTTTGTGATATTTTTCAGGTTTTCACTTGCGTTCAATGGTTTGAATGCTTTTCATTAAGGTGTCATTTTGTTCTACAAAATTGTCAAATGATATTCAATTACAATACAATAAATTGTAGAAAAGTAGGCTACCATCAATGGTGTTGATTGAATAACTACTACTCAAACTACTGGTTTTGGTTTGACTTAAAATTCATTGCAACCATTAGAGGAAATTTTCTCCAAAAATGAGCCTCCTAAGGTAATTATAAAATAATAGTCGGTATGTGCCACATCAAAACCGTATATGCCACATCACATTGCTACATAAGCTCAGATAATCTAAAATTACAAGATGAGAGTTGAAAATAATAATGGTAAGTTCAATAAATAATAATAAATATCATAAAATAAATAATTACTATTAATATAATATGTAAATAGAATAAATAATATATTAATATATGATGATAATATATAATATTCATAATATAACAATATAGAATATATAATATAACCATAATATAATCCTAATATAATGTGAATTCATAACTATCAATAATACTACTTACATGAATATTCAAATTGTTTGTTGTTTTGTGATATTTTTCAGGGTTTCACTTGCGTTCAATGGTTGGTTTGAATGTTTTCATTAAGGTGTCATTCTGTTCTACAAAATTGTCAAATGATATTCAATTACAATACAATAAATTGTAGAAAAGTAGGCTACTATCAATGGTGTTGATTGAATAAGTACTACTCAAACCACTGGTGTTGGTTTGACTTAAAATTCATTGTAACCATTAGAGGAAATTTTCTCCAAAAATAGGCCTCCTAAAGTAATTATAAAATAATAATCGCAGTATGCCACATCAAAACTGTATATGCCACATCACATTGCTACATAAACTCAGATAATCTAAAATTATAAAATGAGAATTAAAAATAATAATGTTCAATTCAAATTCAAATACACATGCATAAACAATAAATAATAATAAATATTATAAAATAAATAATTACTATTAATATATGATAATAATATATAATATTCATAATATCAATATACATATATATAGTATAACCATAATATAATCCTAATATAATAAATGATAATAAATATTATAAAATAAATAATTATATTAATATAATATGTAAATAGAATAAATAATATATTAATATATGATGATAATATATAATATTCATAATATCAATATATAATATAATCCTAATATAACTTGAATTCATAATTATGAATAATACTACTTACATTAATATGAATGTGACAACATTCTAATAATATGATATAATAATATTAAATATATAATATAATCATAATATAATATCAATTACTTACATAAATATGAATATAATAATATATTAATATATAATGATAATATTCATAATATCAATATATAGTATAACCATAATATAATCCTAATATAACGTGAATTCATAACTATGAATAATACTATTTACATGAATATGAATGTGACAACATTCTAATAATATGATATAATAATATATTATAATAATATTAAATATATACTATAATTATAATATAATATCAATTACTTACATGAATATGAATGTAACATTCTAATAATAAGATATAATAATATATTATAATAATATTAAATATATAATATAATATTAATTAATAATTATAATAAAATAATATTATGACATAAAAATGTCAATACTTATTTATATTATAACATAATACTTTAATGTCAATGTGATAACATTATAATAATATGATATAATAATATATTATAATAATATTAAATATATAATATAGTCATAATATAATATCAATTAATAATTATAATAAAATAATATTATGACAGAAAAATGTTACAAAATATAAATGTGAAATTTATATTAAAGGATATATTTATTATAATATAATATAAATGTGAATATAGTAGATATATGAATTAAAAATGAAAAATTCAATATATATTATAATTGAATTCAATCAATTAATATGAATTAATTATTATATAAAAATTATATAATAGTAAATACTAAATTAATAAGTATATTACAATTTTATAATTACTAATTATTAATATTATATAATATTACAAATAAATAACTATATAATATAAAATTATTTTTCTATAATCTAAAATAATAGTACATTATTAATATATACATATTATTATTGATATATAATAATAAAAGAAATATAATAAATAAATGATAATAAATATCTTATAATAAACACTAAAAATATTAATAATATAAAATATTTCATATTGAGTATTTCAAAGATATTGAATATATTTCTAGATGATGTGACCAAAATATTAATGAAATGGAGGTGTATATATTGTTAAATGTTGTTAAATAAAAATATAACATATAATCATTTTTGACTTTTACATGTCCAACTCAACTATCATGGTTAACTTAATTCTTTGAAATTTTATTAGTTATTAAATTTTCAATCCAACAAATATGGTTTTCTTATAAAACTTATTTTTAAGCAAATTTCCTCCGATACTTAATAAAAAAGAATTGCTCTTTTAAATCTTTTTGATCAAAATGGTTCACAGTACACTCAATTCCAAGGAATTGTGTTTCATTATATTATTAATAAAAATTTAGACATGATTGCTTTTTTTTTCAACGAAAAAATACGCTTTATATTCAAAAGGATATAAAATTATACATGTCTGGTATGGCTGGGCTAATCACTAAATCCAGATCTATGCCGAAGATTAAAGCTTCCAGTCTAAACAAGGATGGCAATACACAACGCATCCAAAGTTGTGTGCAATGATAAGCCTCTAATCAGGACTAGTCGCTCAAAGAGAGATCATCGCGGGTGGGCCTTCATTGCCTTCTTCCCATCTAGTGAAACTAATATGACCCGGAGGCAGAAACAAAGCTTTTTTTGAGAGTTTGTCAGCCTCGATGTTTTCCCCCCGGGGAATGTGAGAAGAGGTAAAAAGATGAAACTGCTGTGTTGCTTCGCGTGTTCTTTCCTTCCAGCTTGCCAGGTCCGCAACATGGAAGTCGGCACGCCCATTTAACCAATCAATTATCAGCTTGGAATCACCAAGCAGTAAGAGTTCAGTGATGTGTAATCGGCTTGCCAGAACACAAGATGCCCATGCTGCCAAGAGTTCTGCTTTTGTGTTTGATCCAGTCCCACAGTTTAGTGTCCACCGGTAACAAGTCTGTGGACTTAAAGTGATCAGCCCACCCGCCCCACAGAGAAAGCCATCTTGTTGCGCCGCACCATCGAACCTTGCAACAATTTTATCTGAAGGAACTTTGAAAATAGTTCTGCACGGTTTAATTGGCGAGGTCAGCTTCCCGCTCATTGCCAGCTTTGCCGAGATAATGCTGGCCACTCTGTTTGAGGAAGGTACCTTGTCTTCAAAGAGAGCCGCATTCCTGTGCTTCCAAATGTGCTAGCAAAGAAGGATCGGAAGCTTCAAATGGTTCGATGAGACCCGCTGCCAATTTTGAAAACAATGTGTAAGATTGTTACCTATCCAGTAGGTTGTATGCAATCGAGCAGGAGTTAATAAGTGCCAAACAGATCTGGTAAAAGGACAGTCAATGAAGACGTGGGCAGCTGTCTCATCATTCGATTTGCAGAGACAACATCGACTGGGACCCGACCATCCACGAACCTGTAGATTCGGCCACAACAGTAATTTGTTTTCAAGTAATAACCAGGTGAATAATTTTTGCTTGAGTTGGCAGTCGCTCCTCCAGATTGCACCACACCCACGCTCCAAAGATGTAGTCCAGCATTTAGCAGCGATAGCATTGTAGACGTTTTTTGCCGTCAGGACACCGAATCTGTCCCCTCCCGTCCAAATGAGCAAATCAGGCCTGTCCTGAAGTCGGATGCCAAGTGCTCTAAGTCTGTAAGTGTAACAGTCCCATTCAACAGCAAGATCGGTGCCCACCTCTAACTCTTCGCTACTGAGCCAACGGTCACTCAAAAGACCCTCACTATGTGAAGAAGTGAACTGATATAGGAAGAAGAGGTGCTTGTGATGAAGGTGCTTCAGCAAATCTGTGGATAACATGGCGAGCTTTCCCAATCCCAGCAAGCTGTCCCTTCCTACTTCAATCAGATGCCCGTTGCCAGGTGCCCATGAGAGCCAATGGTGAATGATAGGCATGGTAGTTAGTAGATGTTTCCAGGTCTGAGAGCAAACTGATGGTCTCTCAGAGGCAGTTCTGAGCCAAAAAAGGACCGGTAACTGTGGGAAATATTTTGCCTTTATAACCTTGCTCCAAATGCCCGTCTTCATAAGTATGCGCCAGAGGGTGTTTGCCAAGAGTGCCTGATTGAAGAAGGGCAGGTTCCTAATGCCCCATCCGCCCATCTTTTTCGGTTTTGAAATAGTCGCCCAGTTGCAGAGATGATACCCAATGGTCTTGCTGCCGTTCCAAAGAAAGGAAAAAATAAGCTGTCGAATAGATCTAAGAATGGATGCCGGGATTTTTGAGAGTGCCATCCAATAGACTGGAAGACTTTCCAGTACAGTTTTTACAATTATGAATCGCCCACCCATGCTAAGTAACTTGTTGCACCAGTGATGAATTTTCCTGTCAAATTTGTCAAGGAGCCAAAGCCAATCTTTGTTTGTGAATCTGGAGGATTTGATGAAGAATCCAAGGTATGTGAAACCCTCCCCTGAAAGCTATAAACACATTATGTTCTTCACAACATTTAGGTAGTTAACATTTAGGTTCTCCATGATGGTTTTTATTAATCAGTGGGTGGATTTTTTTTCACGACCGACAATACGATAGGGTTTTCCTTGTGTTTTAGGCTTACGACAATACGATAGGGTTTTCATTGTGTTTTAGGCTTACGACAATACGATAGGGTTTTCCTTGTGTTTTAGGCTACGATTTTCCAGACCAGTGGGCAGATTTTTCTCGACGGTTGACAAGAAGTTAAGATTATCCTCATTTTTTTTCATCTCGATAGGTGTTGACATGATTCGAACCTAAATGGGCAGATTTTTCTCCATGATCGTTTTCGCCGCGTTCCCGGCTTTTTTTCTCCATGATCGTTTTCGCCGCGTTCCAGGCTTTTTTTCTCCATGATCGTTAGTAGGATTTGAACCTGCGTATTTATCTCCATGGCGCCGGTAGGTTCGACATCTTGTAGGATTTTGGGAATTTTTTTCCTTTATGGTCATCAATAGGATTGGAACTTGCGCAGATGGAGGGTTTCTCGTAGGGGGATTGATTGCTAGGTGAGGGTTCTCTAAATTAAGTGGCTAGGTTTTTTTCCTCATATGGGTTCACTTTGGGGCTTCTTCAACATTTGGTATGAAGTGGTCTTCTAGGAAGCACGGTGCTGGCTCTTAGAAGGGAGGGTTGGCCTCCTCTACAACTCCACAAGCTTACCCTTCTGTTGGGGTTGTCTAAGGTAAACTAGTCTCCTTTAAACACATTCTTTTAAATTTAGGATTGTACTCTGCTAGTGCTGAAGGTTCTTGCTGGTTTAGTGTCCAATAATTCTCCTTATTTTTGTGTGGATAAGCCAACCTCCATTATGGTTGTGAAGATTAATCTTGCATGGGTCAAGGTGAGAGAGGATTACCTTCTCAAACATGGCAAACATGGGGTGATTTGTAGATTTAATGCCTTTATGGCCATTGATGAAAAATCTCTGGTCATGTATTTCAGATTCTTAGAGTTCTTTCTTGAAGAGTTTATTTGTGATGCGTTTGTTTGCAAAGGGTTTCTTTATCATGGATTTTGTTTGCAAAGGGTTTTCTTTATTATGGATTTTCACTCGAGTCAGATTGTTGATAGGGTGGTTGCATCGCTACAAGCCTTTGGTTTATGGACAAAGTTGACCTCTTTATGACGGCGTGGGTGTCGGGTTTCAGCCTCCCTTTGGAATCATTAATAGAGGTCCCAATTTGGGTTAGATTGCCAAGCTTCCCCCTTGAACAGAAGAGCTTTGTTTCTTTTACCCATTTGGTAAAACCTTGCATAAGTTAATGATCTTGGGTCTAGAGACGAGATATGTAAACACCCATCGTTTGCCCGAATCTGCCTTCTTGCGGATTTGAGTAAAGGGCTTTCTGATAAAGTGGCGTTGAAAAGCGAGAATCATGGCTAAACATAGATGTTGGATTATGAACATATAGCATCTTGTTGTAGAGGTTGTTTTAAACATGTCCATGTGGCAACTTCTTTCGCGAAGGTTAAGGTTCATCATGATAAAATGTGGAAGAATAACAAACCCTCATGGTGGAAGGACTTAGTATCAAATTGTGATTGGGTGGCACCAAAATTATTTAAAGGCACATGACTTAGTATCAAATTGTGATTGGGTGGCACCAAAATTATTTAGAGGCACATGAGCTTGCAGCTTCTGTCAAGCCTTGCCACATCCTATGAGAAGTGTGATATAAATATTGATATTGTTATGACTTAGGAGTCAACCCCTCTTTCACTAGTCTCCTTGCCCCACTATTTCTTTGGGAAGGGGAAGAGCATGCATGAATTGGAGAACTTGGACCAGGAAAGGGTGTAGATATTTTTCGCACTCAGGCAGTTTATGCAAATCAGAAAATTTAACCTCTTTTCTAGAGGTTTCCCAGATCTTAACCCTGTGATTTTTCATTCATAGTACTGTTATGAAATATAAATAAAACAGTAGTGATAGTAGACAATATTAACAACTCCAATCGACAAGGCAATCCAAGGCAATCCAAGAGAAAAGATACAAAAGTATGTCAACAAGTTTCAGCTCTCTAGGGCAATCTTTATTAAATTCACTTTATGAAAATTATAAGTACAACAACAAATCTGCCCTATCTTCTTCAATATTAATGTTAAATTACTTGGCAATTTCAGCCTTAACTTATATCAAATCAGCAAGATATACAAGTGCTGGAAATTACCAAACCATGAAGAAATAGATGGTTAAAAATAAAATCTGCAATAAAGACAATTTGGATAGTTGAAAACTTAATATATATGTATAAACTATAAAGATGAAATTCATGTACATACCATAGTTGCATCCCAAGGTTAGTACAATCCTCTAGTTTTCCAAAATCCTGGCTAGGTAAAACCAAGAAAACCCTAGTTCACGCGAAGGAGATCCAACAAGCAAGCATCACAGTAGCATGTTCTCCAAGGCAAGATGTCTCCTATTCTTCTTCACTTCAACAAGTACAACCTAGGGTTCAATCACAAAACCCTACACCAAGTCTCCAAGGGATGAAACCCTAACCCTAGTATTGAAGATGCTCCAAAAGCTCCAAGAAACCATAACACCTCCAAGATAAGAGAGATAAAGTACAAATGAAGATGCACAAGAGAGAGGAAGACTAGTGCACTCCTCTTAGTCACATCTCTAACACAAGAGTGATAAGAATGAATATGATGAAAGGACTATTTCCTTCCTCTATATACTTGAGAGATAAGGGAGGCCAACAAAACATATGTGGGCCTAAACCCTTACAAGCAACTTACAAAGCCACAAATATGCTCAAACATGTGGAGTGCTATGTTAATTTTTCTAAAACCAACTATCGAAGTAAACAGATCAGATCTAGATACTTTACTGGAATTATTAACTCTTACTTGCAACTGAAAACTAGAAAAGAAATCACACATAGTACACATTTTTTTTTTCTTCTAAATCAATTCATCATTAAGTATCATCGGAACTTACAAGAGCTCTCCTAACAGGGAAAATGGCTTTGAGAAATAAATACAACGAACAACAAACTTGAGAATTTCCAGATCTTGGAAATCTTCCCAATCTTTCTGCTGGTTGTACCGTACCATCTGTACGACTTGTATAGATTGTTCTGGTACGACCAATTTGCACAGAACTCGAGGTCGTCACATTGTGGCCCTACTGGACGATTCTGCACATTGTATGAAAACTGTACGGTCTATATGGATTTGGTATGCCCACTGTTGTATGGATTTATTTGTACGACCTGCTTGTTGATCAAGGTTGCCCTCTCTCCCTTTGCTAATCTCTGTTGTTGATTTATCCTCGCCATTGACTGACTGAAAATCAGGTCTTTGATCTTCGGATCTCTGATCTTCTCATTTACTCACGTGACTTGTGAAGTAAATGCTCTCTGTGTATTTGTCCTTTGTCCTCTCTTTGTTTTTTATAACTTTGACTTGATCCATTTACCTAATCTCAACGGTCAAGATCTAACCGTGAGATCATTGGCTCTCTTTTAATTAAATCATTAAATGACTCAACTTAGTCACTTTAATAAAATACATTCACTTTATTAATTAATTAATAAAGTGAACTCTAGAAAAATCATATGATACATTCAATGACGATTTTCACAAGTAGACACCCTTGCGGAAATACTTGTCTGAGCTACAAACATTAACACTCCCTCTTAGCGAGGAAGGTGTTCTCCACCACTCTAAGCTTGTTTCTAAAGAAGACAAACTTGCCCTTCACTAAGGGCTTGGTGTAAATGTCTGCCAACTGCTCATCTGTAGGAATATATTGGAGCTTGATTGCTCCCTTCAACACCCTGTCTCTGATGAAGTGGTATCTGATCTTGATGTGCTTTGACTTGTCGTGAAACACATGATTCTTCGAGAGTTTGATGCTACTCTAGTCATCGATGTGGATCAAGGTCAGCTCGCTCCTGACCAAACAATCCTGTGAGTAGCTTGCGAAGCCAAATGGCTTCACAACTAGCTAGACTGGCCGCCATGTACTTGGCCTCAGTTGAACTCAGTGCTATTGAGGTCTGCTTCTTGTTGAACTAGGAAGTGACCGCTGACCCCAAACTGAAGCAACACCCAAAAGTGCTCTTCGGATTTGTATCACTGCCTGCCCAATTTGAATCTGAGTAGTCCTGCAACCTCACACCATCTCCACCAAGGTACTACAATCTATATCCTACCGTGCCCTGCAAATATCTAAGCACGTGCTTTGTTGCAACCCAGTGAACCTCCCTCGGCTCCACCACGAACTGGCTGAGGGTGTTAACATCAAAACAAATGTTTGGTCGAGTGTTAATGAGATACATCAATGAACCAATCAACTGCCAATACTGTCTGGGATCTGCCAACTCTGAATATGAAGAATCAATCTTCCTTAGGTTGGTCACCATTAGAGTAGCCATCAGTCTGCTATGCTCCATCTTGAATCTCTTCAGGATCTCAAGAATGTACTTCCCTTGTCCTAGGAAGATCTCGCTTGATCGCTGCCAAACCCCAATTCCTAGAAAATAATGCATTGGCATGATATCCTTCATCTCAAATTTTGACGCCAAGTCTGACATGCATCCTGCAATCAACCAATCTGCACCTGTTAAAATGAGATCATCCACATACAATACCTAGACGAGGAACTCAGATCCAACTAGCAAGAAGTATAGGTTGGGATCTACCTCACTCTTGGTGAAGCCCATGCCCTGCAAACAATTGTGAATACTGGAGTACCAGGCCCCAGGTGCATGTTTGAGTCTAGAGTGGGCTTTCTTCAGCCTTGATACATGCGTGTCCCTGTCATGAACCTCAAACCCCTGCGACTGCTCGATGTAGATCTCTTCCTCAATGACTCCGTTGAGGAAGTTTGTCTTGACATCCATCTGATGGATGCTCCACCCCATCTCAGAAGCAATAGAAAGTACTGCTCGAATAGAGTAGTATGTAGCTACAGGAGCAAAAGTCCCCTCGTAGTCTACTCCCTTTTTCTAAGAGAACCCACGAGCCAAAAATATGGCCTTGTACTTCTCCACACTGTCATCACTTCATGCTTTTCCTTGTAAAGGCATCTAGAAGTCACCACTGACTTCCCCTCTAGCCTTGGCACAATCTCCCAGACTAGGATGAAGTTGTGCTCCTCCACCATGGCATCTCTCCATACCTGTTGGTGGGCTGCTTCCTCAAAGCTGGAGGGCTCTGAGTCTATGATGCTGGTCATCAAAGCCATATACGTTGGAAACTTCTGAGGAGGCTTGCTCTCCTAGAATGTGGTCCTGGGAGGCTCAACATGCTCCCGAGCATCCTGCAAGGTCTGCTCAAACCACCTGGACTTCTTGATTGAAGTCGAAGGGGCTGATTGCTCCTCCACCTCCTCTGGCTGATTGCTCCTCCACCTTCTCTGGAGTCTGGCTCCCTGCACTCGAAGTCTCAATGCTCAGCTCATCCTTTGGGTCCACCTCCTGTGGCCCCTTTGCAACTGTGGGTAGACCTTGAGATTTCCTAGAGGCCAAGTTTTCCTCGAACTTGACATCTCATCTCACCACTGTCCTTCGTTGATCTGTCAGGAAGACTTTGTAAGCCTTCGAATCCTCGCTATAACCCACCAAGATGTCTCTCTCTCCCGAGGGCTGCAACTTTGTCCTCTTCTCCACATGGATGTGGAAATAGACTAGACAACCAAAAATCCTGAGATGGCCTATCTCAGGTCTCCTGCTCGTGAATGCTTTCTTCGGTGTTTTATCCACTAGAATTCGGCATGGGCTCCTATTCTGCAAATACACAACTGTGTTGCATGCCTTGGCCCATAAAAACAAAGGCAAACTTTGATCATGGATCATGGCCTTCATCGCACTGACAATAAGCCTGTTCTTCCTCTCTACAACCGCATTCTTGATCTTTGTAAGCCACTGTCTTCTCCCTATTGATCCCTGCCTCCTTCCAGAAATCATTGAACTCATTGGAGGTGTACTCACTCCCGTTGTTTGTCCTCAACACCTTGATCTTCCTTCCTGTCATGTTCTCCACCCGAGCTTTGAATTCTCTGAAATGACTGAAGACCTTATCCTCGGTCTTCATGAATTAGATCCAGGTCTTCATGGAGAAGTCATCAATGAAGGTCACATAATAGGATGCGCCCTTCACTGAAGAAACTGACATAAGCTCACCAATGTTAGAATGTATCAGATCCAAAATGCCTTTGGATCGATTTTTGCTACTAGGAAATGATGCTTTGACATTCTTGCCAAGAGCACAGCCTCTGCGCACCCCTTGATGATCCAGACTGAAGTCTGGAAGCCAAGTGACCATTTGCCTCCATAATGGTAGAGCTCTGTGATGCAGATGCCCCATCCTCCTGTGCCACAACTTGCACATGCTCTCACTGGTGTGCATCAGTGCCTGAACAGGTTGGCCCTGAAGTCTATATAGGTTCCTATCTCGAACTCCAATCCTCAGAGCAGTGTCTGGACTGGCTCCCTTTGGGTGAATGAACACCTGCCCCCTCAGGAAGTTAACCTCATAAACTTTGTCCTCCTTGATTGAGATGGACAACATGTTTTTCTTCAGGACGGGTACATATAATACCTCATGTGCATCAAAGGATCCTCCCGACTCAAGCTGAAATTGCACTGCCCCCTGATCCCTCATTGGATACTTGGCATTGTTGCCAAGCTGTATGTGGAGCTATGAGTCCTCCTCTGATAGATTGTTGAACAACTCTCTAGCCTTTGTCATGTGGTGGGATGCACCACTATCCAAGTACCATGCACTGCTGGGAGTAGTGCTGGTAGAAAGACAAGACACAAATGAAAAACCACTCTTAAACTTTGATGCAAGTTCGTTCAACTGTGTCTTGTCGCTGCAATTGTTTGCGACTTGCCTTTCTTTCTCTTTGGACACTGAGAGACAAAGTGGCCATTCTTATGGCAAATGTAGCATTTGATCTTGCTCATGTCTCTCTTTTGCTCAAACTGCTGCCCCTCTCCTTGTCTGTTACCCTTCTTGACAAAAACTTTCCCTTTGCCTTTCTTGGTTTTGCTGACAAGGGGTAAGTTTTCATCTCCTCCATCTCCTCCCTGCTTGCTGGATCTGGACTCCTTCCGAGTCTCCTCTTGGATGCAGTCATCCCAAAGTCTTTCCCACTTGGGAAGCTGCTCCCAGGCACAAATGTCCATGATGAATGGTTCCCATGCCTTGGTGAATCCATTCAGGACAACATTTACTAGCTCTGCATCCAATACAACCTCTCCAATAGCTGCAAGCTGGTCAAGGACCTTTGTGATCCTCATAAGGTAGCTGGTCACATTGTTGGAGTGGGTCATTCTGCATTCTCTGAGCTTGGATTTGAGAATCATCTTCTGACTCATATTATCACTTTGGAAAAGTGATACTAGGGCATCAAACATCTTCTTGGAATTGGCCTTATCCGATCCTTGACAGCTTCAAGGATTACCCTTTGTGCCTTTATGTCCTTATTCTCCAACACTGCCTGTATAGTCGGATCTGGATGCACTTGCTGCGTGCCAGTAGTCTGTGTTGGCATTGGAGCAGGAATACCACTAGTCACGACATCCCACAACTTTTGCTCCTTCAGGAGCAGTATCATTCTTGCCTTCCAAGGCAAAAAATTTGAAACCCCATCAAGTCGATCCTCAACCTTCACGCTGATGATTGACATGACTGTCCTGAGCTTTGTCTCCTTCAAGCTCGCTGAAATAGTCTGCATTGTATCAACTGGATCAGCTTTTCTCTCAGAGCAAGAGCCGTGATACCATGTTAATTTCTCTAAAACCAACTATCTAAGTAAATAGATCAGATCTAGATACTTTACAGGAATTATTAACTCTTACTTGCAATGGAAAACTAGAAAAGCAATCACACATAATACACATTTATTTTCTGCTCTTCTAAATCGGTTCGTCATTAAATATCATCAGAACTTACAAGAGCTTCCCCAACAGGGAAAATGGCTTTGAGAAATAAATACAACGGAGAACAATCTTGAGAATTTCCAGATCTTGGAAATTTGCCCAATATTTCTGTTGATTGTATTGTACGGTCTGTACGACTTGTACAGATTTTTCTGGTACGATCGATTTGCACAAAACTCGAGGCAATCACGGCCCTGCTGCACGTTTTTGTAAATTGTACGAAATCCGTACGACCTGTACAGATCTGGTATAGATGCTGCTATAGGGATTTCTCTGTACGACCTGCTTGCTGATCAAGGTCGCCCTCTCTCCCTTTGCTGATCTCTACTGTTGATTTATCCTTACTACTAATTGAAAATCAGATCTTTGATCTTCTCATTTACTCACGTGACTTGTGAAGAAAATGTTCTCTGTGTCTTTATCCTTTGCCCTCTCTCTATCTTTTATAACTTTGACTCGAGTCATTTACCTAATCTCAACTATGAAGATCTAACCGTGAGATCAATGGCTCTCTTTTAATTTAATCATTAAGTGACTCAACTTAGTCACTTTATTAATTAAAAGTTACTTTAATAAAAGACATTCACTTTATTAATTAATTAATAAAGTGAACTTTAGAAAAAACATAGGATACATTTAATGACGATTTCCACAAGTAGACACCCTTGTGGAAATACCCGTCTGAGCTACAAACATTAACATGCTACACTCCAAGGGTACACATGTCAACCTCTAAGGTGATGTTGTACACAAGAAAGGTTTCAATGCGGTTGTGCTCCATGAGATGTGTGCAACAATCCTCCTACAAGTCTCCAATGACTTGAACACTGCTCATTAGCCATGAACTCCATTGGGTCCACTCCCCTCGCATGAACACTGTCGCAACCTAGATGCTCCCAAGTCAACTCCATGCTTCCATGCAAGCATCCAAGCTATCTCGTGTTGTCTAGGGTCCAATGCCCTCCTTTTGAATGCCAAACACTCCTCCAATGTAGGGCGTTCTCTAAGCAACCAACCTCCTCCATGTGTCTAGCATGTAGAATGTCACCAAGCTGTTGATTAACCTTGTACAATTAATTGTTGCAAACAAATTCTTAATAAAAATAAAAAAGATACAATGACACACACACATTACACATAGCTTTTTACTCTGGAAACCCAAATTGGATAAACCAACAACCTGTTTAGAGCCGCACCTCTAATATTCTATTCATCATCATCTTCATTGTTTACAATACAATATACATATAGGATCTCGCGGTATCCAAACCCCTAATCCATTGACCTGGATTAGTCAATAACTCTAATTCCTTAACCAGAATTAGAAAACCATCAGCAAAAACCATACGCTGAAACACCGCCAAAACGGACACAAAAAACTGCTAATTTTTTTTTTTCGGGGGCTACCATCCCCAAACACCTTCACAGGGGGGGCTGACCTCCCCTACCCCCCGAGGCTCCCATATCAATGTGCAATACATGGGAACAATCTTGCAAAGAATATAACACATACCCAACATAAGTTGTTTGAAGATCTCCAACGCCCCAAGAAAGAATGTCATTCAAGCACCCAACTAAGGTCAAGCAATCATTGAGTAAGCCATCTCCAATGTACAAATTCATCACGGACCATCGAGAGGCTAATCATACACCATGTGCCCCAAATCTCATGAAGAACCTCCAAACATGGTGTAAACACTTTTGGAGCAACCACGAAGGCTAACAAGGGGAATTGGACCCGTTTGACCTCGTTGGATTTTGCAAAGCAGTTAATGTTAGAATTTCCATCAGTTCCCAATAAGTATGCTGGTTGGATTGAAATACGGAAGAAGAAAGGGAGAATAGGGCAACCCATTAATGTGCATGACCTCAACCAGGGGATTTAGAGGTAGGATGTCCCTTTGCAAATATTACAAAGAAATCATGCCAGTCTGTTTTGCCTTTTGCGTGCAAAATTCATAGTTAGGCATCTAGACATAGATGACGGGTTAAAAATTGAATATCTGACCGAGCATCCATGCTTTGAATTTTAGGGACCAAAAGGTTGAATATCGGACCCAAAATAGGGGTTGGAACGGATTGTAAATTTTTCATGATGGTAATAAAATTGACTTATCGAAAAAGAGAAAAATGATTAGAGATGATTGCTATATAGGACTGGTGTTACTGGATTTGTCACCCTAGGGTGGCAAACCCGTTTCCAATCTGCATTAGAAAATCCGCACCCAACTGAGGTCAAGCAATCACTGAGTAAACCATCTCCAATGTACAAATTCATCACGGACCATCGAGAGGCTAATCATACACCATGTGCCCCAAATCTCATGAAGCACCCCCAAACATGGTGTAAATGCTTTTGGAGTAACCTTGAAGGCTAACAAAGGGAATTGGACTCGTTTGACCTCATTGGATTTTGCAAAGCAGTTAATATTAGAATTTCCATCAGTTCCCAATAAGTATGCTGATTGGATTGAAATAAGGAAGAAAAAAGGGAGAATAGGGCAACCCATTAATGCGCATGACCCCAACCAGGGGATTTAGAAGTAGGATGTCCCTTTGCAAATATTACAAAGAAATCATGCCAGTCTGTTGCCTTTTGCGTGCAAAATTCGTAGTTAGTCATCTAGACACAGATGAAGGATTACAAATTGAATATCTGACCGAGCATCCATGCTTTGAATTTTAGGGATCAAAAGGTTGAATATCGAACCCAGAAATAGGGGGTGGAACGGATTGTAAATTTTTCATGATGGTAACAAAATCGACTTATCGTAAAAGAGAAAAATAATTAGAGATGATTGCTATTTAGAACTGGTGTTACTGGATTTGTCACCCTAGGGTGGCAAACCCGTTTTCAATCCGCATTGGAAAATCGAAATTGCCTATCTGCACTGGAAACCTCAGGAAACTTCACTGTTTCCCCACAATCTGCAAGCCGGAAATTAAGTAGAAACAGATCTCACAAACTGCAGATTCTGGGTTAGCTCATAAGCTTCCATTATTGCGTTTATCTGGATAAATATTGCGAGTCACACTTTTTGGACTTTTCTTCAACCGAAAGTCGTCACTTGAGGATTTCTGAATTTTTGGTACAGCTACGGATAAACTTTCTGATACTAATTGCATGGTAGAGTTGAGATTATTCTGAATTGACTCAGATGATAATAGGGCAGAAACAATCACTACATGGACTGTTTCAGGGGCATTGCCACTTTGAACTGTGTCATGATAGACAGACTTATGCATGTCCTGACAATCAAACGGTTGTTCTAGATGTTTTTCCATAGTTCCATGATTAGCATCACTTTCTGCTTTCTTTCCTGGTATTGATATTTCATTAGCAAGATGGTATGCAGGTTCTGCAAGGTTGTGGTTATAATGTGCAGTAGCCTTTTTTTTCCTATTTTTTCTGAATTCTGTTTTTCCCTAAAATTTCAGGTTTTCTTCATGTCGATATATACTTTCATAAAAATTAGAGTTATGCACGGTCCCTGATTCCTAAAATTGGGACGGTTGACTCACCCACACCTGATCCTTTTGCCGATTTCAGTCCACAACGTGTAACCTTGGAACTTTTAAGTTTTCTCAATGTTAAAAAGTTTGGCATTTAATTCTTTTAAGATGCATGTTCTTGGTATATATGTTAGAAGTGACATATGGAGGGCTCGTGTGCTTGGATAATCATCAGCTTTTATAGGAAATATCAGCTGTAACCTTCATTGGATAAATCCAGAATAAAATGCAACTCCTGCGTGGCAAGGCTATTGGGAGTTGTTTTACATTGTTCTCATATGCCTTTCTGATAGAATATGATGCAAAGCCACAAAGAATCCAACTGATTTAAATTTTACATTTGTTATGTTGGGCTTTTAGATATAAATTGCTTTAGCAAGGGTTCATCTTTCAACATATACAGTTGAAGAGTCCAGACTGTGAATGTTGTCAGGCCTATCATTTCTTTTTTACATCCCATTTGAATTTAGACTCTAGAGTAATATGCACGCTTCGCTGATCTTTTCCATATTTTCAAGTTTCCATTTCAAAAGAATGAAATTTCGGTTTTCCCTCTTTAAATAGAAGGTCCATTTTAAAAGGTCTGGAACTAGAGGAATCTCTTAGCGTATATATTGTTCTCTTTGTTGGAAATTGAACTGGAGTATTTAAGTTGAAAAATTGTATGTGCAAGGGCCATGAACTGTTCCTTAACCATGTTTACAGTTTCAGTGGGCTTGGTAGAAAATTAGTGAAAAATGTCTTTTGAACAGTGTAGCTCAAGTGGATGATAAAAAACTTGAAATCAACATCCATCCAGTTACGATTATGATTTTAAATATTGTTGCACAGACAGATGATGAAGTAAGAACAGAAGTCGAAGAGAGGAAGGATAATATACCCAAGACTCGAAATAGGTATGCCCCTGAACTTAAAGGATCAAGCATATTTCCTAGTTTATGATATCAGGGAGAAAATGCACTATATTTAGCTTTTGTTTTAACCGTTCTTTGGTTCATCTTATCGTATGATGTGCAAAGTTGCAGTGGAAAGAGGCACGCGTATTCAGGGTCTACAGGTTTGTTCATAATTTTTTTCCACTAGTTTATTTTCTGCAAGGTTATTTCTGCTTAAAAAATAGTTTCATGCATTTGACCTAATCTCAAACAGTAACCATGCAGATTGTTGTAAAGATGGATCTCTTGCAGAACCTGGGCGACAAGCAACAGAGGAATCATCGGAAGCTTCTCATCAGACTAACCTTTCTCCTGATCATCCAGTAAATCAGCCAATGGAGACACTTCTGTTCTCAATTTATCAAGTATTTCTGCAAGCTGGAAAAACAGGACTTACAGCTCGAGAAGCAGTTTCTAGAATTCTTGAAAGGGGTCTACCTGGCCTTCATGAAGGAGGGGTGGTTCCAAGAGTTGAAGTGGCTAGGATTTTAAGAACATCGCCATATTTTATGCAGCTTGAAGAATCCAAATTTGTCCTTTGCAGTGCTATCATTGAAAATGAAGGGCAGTCGTTATGTTCTCCAGCTAATCTCCTAGAGTCAAGGGAGGAAGCAGTAGCAGACGAACTGCATGAAGAGGATAACTTTGGAATGAAAGAGAAGCAGAGTGGGAGTTGGCAATATTTGGCGGCATTGGCAGCAATTAGAAGGGCGAGAACAAGGAGACGGAGTTTAACATTGAGCCAGTCAAAAGTTGGCCCTTTTTTGTCATAGGAACCTGTAAGGGAGAAAAAGGAAGTTCATTGTTCCTAGGAAGCGGTGACTAAATTTTGAAGCAACAGTGTAAGACCTTGGCAACAGACATGATGTTAAAGGCTGGGCAATGTCCCATGGGAAGCTAAATGCTACATTGAAGATCTAAACGGCGAACAGACTTTGTCAAGGGATATGAGACAAGTACCTATGTTCAATAGAAGAACCATTTTTGCAAAAACCAGTTGAAAGAGGCTGCTGTTGGAGAAAATATGAGTTCTCAAGTAGATTATTGTAGGGAGAGTTTTGGTCATCAAGATTCTTCCTGCACAGTGCTTAGCTATTGAACTCTATTTGAGCATGATACTTGTGTGCTTCCACATTGGAAGTAGATTATCAAATTTAGTTTTGGCTCAGGCCATTATTTGGTGCTGCAACAGGAGGCACGTGGCTGAATCTGGTAACTGCCATGATTCTTCTTTCCACTGTATACCATTCTGCAGCAACCCATTCAAATTCCTAAAAGTATTGGCTTTGTGAAATTGACAAGATGGCTTTTTCCTTGTGGCTGCTGTGAGGCCAGATTCTTTCCTTACCTTAACTTGCACATGGCCAATTAGGCTTGAATCTTCTGCATTCCATCTGCAGACAGCAGCCGAAGAGTTGGCTGATAATGCCAAATCATTACTGGAAGATGTGAATTATGTAACTCTTTTTCATGGGGAAAAATATATATCTCGTGGACATGGAAAGTTTTGTTTATTTACTTCAGATAATTTAATATGCAAATGCCATTTCTACAATTTATTGTAATCTCTTGCTCTCTCTCCCCTCAGAATTTATGGATAGGAAGCTGGGACAACTTATTGTGAATGCGAAGAAAAGTTAGGTCTTTTACCTTATATTCTCAATTTCAAGTTTTCTGTCGCAAAGGTAATGAATTTGGGCTAAATCAGTAAGGTTTTCGTTGCAATTTCAGTTTAAAATTTTAAATTAGTCATGAATTTGATTTAAACTTTTCAATTAGTCAAGTTTTTGCAGCTATTTGTTTCCTAGGTTTAAAGTTTGGATTAATTTTAAGGTGATTGATTTAATCTTTAGTCGAGATTGGGAAATTCACATGTTTAATTACTTTACCAATAAAATGCTCAGCGCAAGAATTATCCATAAACTGGGTTCCAGCATATTCTAAGATAGTGCAGTGCTCGTTCATGATCTTTTTTTGGGGCGTAATGATACCATAGCGGGCTGTACAACTCAATGATAATCTCAATTTATACTATTGACCGGATAAGATTAAATGCATAGAATTATAAGAAAGATGCCAACTGAATGATCAAAAGCATGCATCAAAAGTGCGGTACTTGAATCAACTGTGTTGTTCTACGTAGAGGCCTGCATGCAGCAACTTATTTGTACTCCAAAAAAATGCTTGTGCATTAGGCCTTTATAAGGTTTACGATATGTACTGTAAGCCGCATTAGTAATATAATATAAATGTTAGAAAATATGTGTGATGGAGATGAGTATCTTTATCAACAGGAATGCTGTTCCGCATTCATCGGTATTTTTTAGCCGGAGTTGACGTACAGTGATTTGAACCTGATTTATTTTACAAGAAGCATTTTGACTTGCCGGTAGACTAAGCATGTGTTCTATTAATGAAATAGTGTTCTATTTTGATGGTTTCTTATGTGTAAGCAAATGTATTTCTGCTTTATCATTAATATATCTGAAAAGGTTCATTAGGGTTCACTAATATTAAATCCAAACAATGTTGATGAGAACAAGGGTGTGGTTTCAGATGAGAGAAAGTCGTGGACACTCCCATGTTTCTCCACGTTCTCCAATTGTGGTGTGCTGAAAATCTATAATAACATCCTTCGATTAATTCTGCCTATGATAATTCTGATAGATGTCTAAAATTTAGTCTGGAACTCAGCGAAAAAACTGTTGGGCGGAAGGTGTTTTAAAGGAGAAGCACATTTTGTATTGAATACTTGTGCTTTAGGCATTTTTGGTCTGTTATTGTTGAAAATACTATCGCTGGACATCAACCAGTTGGAAATTCTAATTTGTTTATTTGTAAGTAAAGGTGGCTGTTTGTATCCTGTTGAAGACTGAATTGTTTCAGCTATCCCATCTTCGGCCAAAAACGGAAAAAAATCATAGACATGTATTATTATTAATAAGGAAACATATGGCGTAGTTTGGTTCCTTGTATCTCTTCCAAGTCGTGCCATGAGAAGCAATGATTGTAATCAAACAGGTCTTTGGCCAAACACGAAATAAGTCATAGAATTGTATTATTATTGATAAGGAAACATATGCTTTTATTATTCGAGGCACTGAATTTGTATTATTGCCTTCAAGTTGAATATCACTGGCATTATCCATGATAGTCCAGGCTAGGCAAGAAGCATCTAAGAAAATTGATTATTTGGATGCTGTTTGTTTCCATAGAAATTCAAGAACTTGGAAAAGACGGAAGATGATAACATAGAAATTCGAGAACTTGGAAAAGACAGAAGATGATAACATAGAAATTCGAGAACTTGGAAAAGACAGAAGATGATAACAAAGATCGGAGATCGATGAGCCAGTAACTTGGAAAGGCAGAAGATGATAAGAAAGATCACAGATTGATGAGCCAGTTGGTGATTATTTACAGTATTCATTGTGATCTAAATTGATCGAAAAGCCACGAGTAGCTCCTACATCCACAGAATGGCAAACATATTAAAAACATACAGAAAAAAGTCTTAGACATCTTAAACCGTGAAAGTCCTTATATCTTGGGAAACTCTACATCCCTGTAAAGGGTTCTTTGCGTAGCTCAAATGAAGGCATTGTAGATTACACGACTCAACTATAAAACATGAGATCCTGTAAATATTGAAAGCTGTAACCACAACAATTATCTAATATAGAGAGATCGTACAAAGTTGATAAAAACAGGTAGATTGTGAGAGGCTATCAATTCTACCAGCAGCTGACGACAATCAAACTTTACTCATTTGCTTTTGGATATTGCTGCGTCCGTGTGTTTTCTTCAGACGTTTCGGGTGAGAATACTTTCACGCATCATTAGGCAACTGAGATTTGACAGACGCGATTAATAGTTGCCTAACCCATTCCAAGTGCTTCTAAATAAATAATCTCCATTGCCATTGCCAGGTTTTTATCAACTATGGCGAGACTCTAATTCCAGAAATGGACAATGAAATTGTCTATTAATATTGTCAGTGCAGATTAATGTTGACGAAGTTTGCATGTCCATGTATGCGTTAGTCCACATCTAATTTATCAGATATCTTTAGTATCCATGTCGAACTCGGTTTGCATAATAAAAGCGAAAGCTAATTTTGCCATGCTATGTCGGTTTGCATAATAAAAGCGAAAGCTAATTTTGCCATGCTATGTTATTTGTAGCTGTGTGTTTTGATGGTTGGGAGAGGGTTGTCATGCAAACAGTCTAGGTCTAACTTCAGTGGGTGTAGTGGTCTTGTATGTGGGTGTAGTGCTCTTGTATGTGTTTCAGGAAAAGTGTTTAACTTCCTAAAATCCTCTCCTCTCCATCCTCTCATCAAATCACATCAGAGAGGTGTAACATGTCTGACATTTTAAATTAGTCTAACCAGACGTTCATAAGATATTTTATTTATTGTTTAATATGCATTGTATATATATATATATATTTTTTTTTTCTTTTATTAATGATTTTTTTAAAATATACATTGTATACCCTTTTTTTTAAATTAATAATTAAAAATGTGTTGATTGCTTCTTAAACTTTTTATCAAAAATGTGAACGCAAGTATCACAACCAAAGATCATGAAGTGGAATGAATGTGGCTTTCACCCACTCTTGTACTTTTTCGAATTATCCCATCACAACTCAAGTGAAACAACGGTTAATAATATAACTAAACTTTTTATTAAAAATGTGAACGCAAGTATCACAACCAAAGATCATGAGGTGGAATGAATGTGGCTTTCACCCACTCTTGTACTTTTTCGAATTATCCCATCACAACTCAAGTGAAACAACGGTTAATAATATAACTAACACATACAGCTGCCTCTACCCAAAACTTGTCTATAGTTTTGCCCATGCATCATACATTGTGCATCTCCATCAAAGTCTCGTTCTTACACTTAACAACAACATTTTATTATAGAGTGTGCATTTTATTTGTAGCTCTGAATTCGGTGTAAAGGATATATATTTTGCTCCAAAATTCAACATTCAAGTCTAAAGTGTTCACTAAATTATGTTCGACTTAGGGTTTTAGAAAACTTATTTATGTCTCGTTCTTACATTTAGCAATTTATTATAGAGTATGCATTTTATTTGTAGTTCTAAATTCTAAATTCGGTGTAAAGGATATATATTTTGGTTCAAAATTCAACACAACAGTCAAGTTAAATTAAAGTGTTTACTAAGTTATGTATGTTCTTCTCACCTGGTGAGCTACTCAGTGTTTTAGAAAACTTATTAATGGATAAAGAATTTGTTTAGGTATGAAGAAAAACATTTGCACCTTTGTGGTGGAATATAACACATATTAAAAGGAACAACTAACATATTCTTTTATATTAGATTAATTCTCAACAAAAGTTTGAAAATCTTATGTTTTTCTTAAACTTCACTTTTCTAATTGAAATAATAAATCTTTATCTGCCTTAAAAAACCATCGATAAAACTTAAAAAATTCCCAATAATTTGAATGGACATTTCCATGAATTTTGTCATAGAGTGTGTTAGCACCATGATTTTCATAGCTAAGGTTAGAGGTTTGTCAACAATTTGCAAAGTCATGCTTGTTAGCATCCATATTGTTTTTATGTCTGGCATTATCTAACATCTCCAAGGGTTAGTTTCAAAAGGAGGTTTATCATTTATTATTTCCATTTCCATTTGCAACTGCGCAACAGCATTTATGGTTTATTATTTCCATTTCCATTTGATTCGGTCTCGTAGTGGATTTCATCGCGCATGGAATGCTGTTGCGCATAGGATGTCGCACAGAGGATTTCATCGCGCAGTGGACTTCGTCGCGCAGTAGATTTCGTTGAGCAGTGGATTTCGTTGCGCAGAGGATGCCATCGCGCAGTGGATTTCGACACGCAAAGGATTATGTTGCGCAATGTATTTCATTGCGCAATGGATTTCGTTGCGCAGAGGATGCTTTCACACAGAGGATTTTCCCGTGCACAGGCTACAGGTCGCGTTGCGCAAATCACTGGTTTAGTGGTCAACTTCAAGATCACTTTCTGACCAACGGAAGAGGAATTTTGAAAATCCCCGAGAGGTTTTTGTTGAGGACAAACCAAATAATAAAAACCTCTCTCAGATTTGAAAAACGTTTCATATTTTGGGAGATTCGAAGGAATCTTTGGGCCCTATTTTCCAGTTTTCATGATTTCCTGTCCGAGACATGTTTCCGCGACATGCATTTCGGCTTGTTGGAGATGAATTTCAAGAAACTAAGAGAGGTTTTTCTTTATAACGATCTTAACTACAAAAACCTCTCTCAGTTTCAGAAAATAGTTTTTTATTAGTGATATATGATGTCATCTTTAACGCCTATTTTCCTAGTTTGCTGCACAATCCGCTGCATTTTTTGCTATAGGTTACTGTTGCGTAGCAGACTTACTGTGCAAGGGTGACATAGTGTCCAAAAATGCACATAATGACTCATCACAACCATATGGTCGAATTTTGATCATGATCAATCACTAACTGTAAAGAATATATCGGTTACGATTATGATTTGATAAAGTCGGGTTTCTATTTTTAGTGAATGCGTTGAAGTTATTGTTCTCTTTCAAAGAAAACGGATCCATGATTCTAGGAGGGAGTAGTTTGACCCTAGCAGCCAAGGGTGACATTAGATTTCTATATATGGGGATCATTTTTATATAAATAGGGTTGGAAAACACAGTGTAGACAGTGACTATTGAATGTAGCTTTGAATTCGACTGAAACTTAATGCAAAAGTCCTGAAGCTTTGATGAAAAAGTTCTAACTGTGGCAGTTTGATGTATTGTATTCTTTCTCTGCATACGTGCTTCTTGTATTCTTTATTCATATTTATTTTCTATCTGAATAAGAACGTAATTTCGAACCTGGGATTTGCTGCACAACGCCCCGGGATTCGCGCCATTCAGACAAACCGTTTTCCTCTAAGCTAACTCTGAATTCATCCTCAGCGATGCTCCGAGTTGCTTCATGTGTTTTTCTCTCGCCACACACATCGATTTTTAACTGAAGACTGTTGCTTATTTAGCCTTTATCCTCTCAAGTTCAGTCACTAAGTCATTTGTTTTTATCGTTTTCTTAAATTGACTCCATTGCCCAATGGTACTTTCTCTCTTGCTTTTCCTACCATCCATTTTAAAACAAAAATAAACTTGTCCTATTGCAGAATCTGACCTCTGTGCATTTATTGATGAAATATTTGAGTTATTACAAGTCATTAGACATACGAGAGAGTCCTCTATGATTGTATAGGTCATAATACAATCTAAAGTTGGTTGAAACAGTTACCTCAGGGCTTTCTTTGATACAATCCAAAGAAATTACCGAGTGCTAACATTTTGACGTCATTGCCGGGGACGAAATTGGAAATTTTCTCTGGAAAAAAACGACATGGTTGAGTTTTGAGGTCTGAGAGCAACAGAGACTTAGACACATATTGATTGTATTTTTGCTCTGGCGACTCCACACATCAGAAAATCAGTTGAAGGTGATTCCACCGGCAGAAGAATCTAGATCTAAAGTTATCACGGTGACTCCAATCAAGCTTCAAATGCGATTCAAAGACTCCATTGGAGAATGAGACCTGTTGACAGAGATATGGAAGGGCAATATGGAAAATTAGGTATTCGAGCTTAAGTTTAGTCCAAGAAGTACTTTTCTGTTTTATCAATATCTTCCTGTCCTTTCTTGATTTTTTCAAAAGAATATTTTTTCACTTACTGCATTCAAATGAAGCCCAAAGATCTACCCTTGTATATCCTCCATGGAAAACTATAGGTATACCTCCTTTTTGTATAACCGATATTCACCTAGCTCCTTCCTCTGAGCCATATGATGTTAATGATCATTCTTGTGAGCTTAATGAAACCAAAGGTAAGCTTGTACCTTTTGTTCTTAATTCTACACCCTCCAAGATTCAAGAAAGATACAATCCTCTTAAATTTCCTCCCACCCTTCATGACTTTCCTATGAAACATTATAAGTACCTTCCTCAGTTCGATGGGGATCTTGAAGGAAAGTCAACTAAAAACATATTCAGGTCTTTGAGCATTTTATAGAACCTTTTGAGATCGAACATGATGATGTGTCTATGAGGGCCTTTTTTTAGTCCTTACAAGGAGATGCCAAAGCATGGTTAAGACATTTGCAGCCTCAATCGTTTAGCTCGTGGAATGAACTGAGAGAAGCTTTCTATAGGTTTTGGGGTGAGAGAAAGTCATGGGATCTACTCCTTTCAAAGTTTTATGCCATGAGAAGAATGAAAGATGAAACCATCTCAAATTTTAGTAGGAGGTTTGTTAGTTTTTATTATAAATTGCCTAAAGAAGTCCAACCCCCTGAAGTTGCTACCATGCTCCATTATGTAACAACCTTTCAATCAGAGTTATCTTTTCTTTTGATGGAGAGGAAGTCTATGTCTTTGCCATAGATGTTTAACAATGCTCAGGAAGTTGAAGACAATATTCAAGCATGTAAACATATTCGAAATGGGAAGTTGGATGCTAAAAACCATGACAATGAATATGAACAAAGAACAATGGATTTGAATCTTGAGAAGAGGGTTAATAATATCATATGTCCTCTTGAAGCTTTAAATGTTGATGATTTTGCAAATGATTATATTCCAATTATTGAAAAAGAAGGTGCTAATTTAGCTTTCGATCCATCTCATGATAAGCACGGGGCTTATTGTTTTATGTATTCATTTGTAGATAGTCAAGAAAATGAATTTGCAAATCAGCTTGTTGAAGAGCAGGTTGATGTCCCAAGCTTTTTCTTGTTAGATGACATTGCAGATGTTGCTGATTTGTCTTTATATGATGAATATGCTGATGATTATGATGTTGACTTCCTAGAACAACCAACTGCATGTTCTCTATCGGAAAATGTTCATTTTCAGCAATGTAATGAGAGTAATCAACCTACATATCACAGTTACAAAGAATAATATGAAGAAAGTACTGAATCATCTGAAGGAAATTCTTTACCTTTATGATTTGCTTCGTTTAAGCTATTGAAAGAAAATTTAAAGATCATCACTGAGGCATAGGAATGCGTGTTTATGCAAAATCACACTGATTCATGAGAAAAAATTGACAATAAATTGCAACAATCTTTTCATGTGTTTGATGACCCTGTTACTTGTTATGTATAAGGTCTCATCAGTTCAAAATTGTAGCCATTGGTCGAAGATGAATATGAAAATGAGTATGTTTAGCAATCCAAAGAAATTGAAAAATGTGCATATGACAGTAGTGAAGAAAATGGAGAAGGTTTTGAATCAGGTAAAAGAACCTTGCCATTGTGTTTTGCTTCTTTTGAATTGCCGAAGCAAAATGTTTATAATGTTTCAAATAAGAAATCATCCAGGCATGATGTTGAATATGAAGAAAACAATGGACTTGCAAATGAAAATCGTCTTCCATTATGTTTTTGTTCCTTTGAATCGTTGAAAGTAAATCATGAAATAACAAAGGAAGCAGTGAAGTCTGACTGCATTCACAGTGACATTGTTTTACATGAGAAAATTGTTATCAGTGAAGAGGATCAACAACCTTCTCATACTTTTAATGACCCTGTTGTTGATTACATGGAAGATTATTTTAGTTCAGATTTGTAGCGTGTGATCAACTACAAGCTTGTAAATAAATATGATGGTCAATCAACATCAATGTTAGATATGGATTGCTTGCCACTAGGGGTTTCATTTTAGCCAACATTGTCTTCTGATTCAGAAGATTGTTATTTTCAACAGTCTCAACATATTTTTCAGCCTTTTTGTGGTAATCAACAGGTTGAATTACATGAAAACAAGGATGCAGTGGAAGGGGTGAAACACAATTGTTGTTTTATGTACGTTCCGAAGGATCCATTTGCAGTTTTGTTGGAGGCGGCAAACAATCCCAATGTTTTTAATTTTTTGAGATTTGAATTTATAGATAAATTTTTGAATGACTTATCAATAAATAGGCTTTGGAGCAAGCATGTGCAAAGAAAACAAAAAGTGGATAAAATGCTTGCATGGTTGCATTGGCATTTCGATTTCACTTGATTTGCATATTTTCAGCAGTTAGGGTAGGTAGGAGTGCGAATAAGCTTGGTACTACAAGCATTTCTTTTGGCAATCTGCAATTTTCATGTTAAGCTTAGTTTCAGATTTCAGTTTGGAGCATATACAGCTTTGGGTTTTCAGTGGATGGAGGTTACAAATTACAGTTGGAAAGTTGAGTTTCGGAGCAGCGCAATGGATAGGCATCTGGTCTACTGTTCTTTGCTACCTCACAGGGAGAATAGCATCCCTGTTGGAGCCAGCTGTTAGCACCATGATTTTCATAGCTAAGGTTAGAGGTTTGTCAACAATTTGCAAAGTCATGCTTGTTAGCACCCATATTGTTTTTATGCCTGGCATTATCTAACATCTCCAAGGGTCAGTTTCAAAAGGAAGTTTATCATTTATTATTTCCATTTCCATTTGCAACTGCGCGCTGCGCAGATCACTTTACCGCGCAAAGGATTCTGTCGCGCAATGGATTTCATCACGCAGAGGATGTCATTGCATATGAGATTTCGTCGTGCAGTAGACTTCGTCACTCAGTGGATTTCGTTGTGTAGAGAATGCCATTGCGCAAAGGATTATGTCGCGCAATGGATTTCACCACGTAGTGGATTTCATCGCGCAGATGATGCTTGTTTGCAGAGGATTTCCTGCGCGCAGGCTACAGGTCGCGCTGCGCAAATGAGTGGTTTAGTGGTCAACTTCAAGATCAATTTCTGACCAACGTGAGAGGAATTTTGAAAATCCCCGAGAGGCTTTTGTTGAGGACAAACCAAATAACAAAAACCTCTCTCAGATTTGATTTTTTTTTTGATATTTTAGGATATTCGAAGGAATCTTTGGGCCCTATTTTTCAGTGTTCACATGTTTTTGCGACACGTATTCCGGCCAGCTGGAAATGAATTTCAAGAAACCGAGAGAGGTTTTTCTTTATAACGATCTTAAATACAAAAACCTCTCTCAGTTTCGGAAAATATTTTTTTATTAGTGATATATGATATCATATTTAACGTCTATTTTCTAGTTCGCTGCGCAATCCACTGTGTTTTTTGCTGTAGGTTACTGTTGCGTAGCAGACTTACTGTGTAAGGGTGACAGAGTGTCCAAAAATGCACATAATGACTCATCACAACCATATGGTCGAATTTTGATCATGATCAATGACTGTAAAGAATATTTTGGTTACGATTATGATTTGACAAAGTCGGGTTTTCTATTTTAGTGAATCCGTTGAAGTTATTGTTCTTTTTCAAAGAAAACGGATCCATGATTCTAGGAGGGAGTAGTTTGACCCTAGCAACCAAGGGTGACATTAGATTTATATATATGGGGATCATTTTTATGTAAACAGGGTTGGAAAAAACATTGTAGACAGTGACTATTGAATGTAGCTCTGAATTCCACCGAAACTTAATGCAAAAGTCTCGAAGCTTTGATGAAAAGATTCTATCTGTGGCAGTTTGATGTATTGTCTTCTTTCTCTGTGTATGTACTTCCTGTATTCTTTATTCATATCTTTTTTTCTGTCTGAATAAGAACGTAATTTCGAACCTGAGATTCGCTGCGTAGCGCCCCGGGATTCGCGCCACTCAGACAAACCGTTTTCCTCTAAGTTAACTCTGAATTCATCCTCAGCGGTGCTCCGAGTTGCTTCATGTGTTTTTCTCTCGCCACACACAACAATTTTTAACTGAAGACTGTTGCTTATTTAGCCTTTATCCTCTCAAGTTCAGTCACTAAGTCATTTGTTTCTATCGTTCTCTTAAATTGACTCCATTGCCCAATGGTACTTTCTCTATTGTTTTTTCTACCATCCCTTTTAAAACAAAAATAAACTTGTCCTAAGTAGAATCTGACCTATGTGCATTTATTGATGAAATATTTGAATTATTACCAGTCATTAGACATACGAGAGAGCCCTCTCTGATTGTATAGGTCAGAATACAATCTAAAGTTGATTGAAACAGTTCCTTGTGCTTTCTTTGATACAACCCCAAAAAATTAAAAGTGCTAACAAAATATATATTTTATTTTAAGAAAATTATACATTAACACACTATATCACATTGTTGATAATACACCATATTATTTTGTATTANTGATTGAAACAGTTCCTTGTGCTTTCTTTGATACAACCCCAAAAAATTAAAAGTGCTAACAAAATATATATTTTATTTTAAGAAAATTATACATTAACACACTATATCACATTGTTGATAATACACCATATTATTTTGTATTAAATTAATTCTCAACAAAAGTTTGAAAATCTTATGTTTTTCTTAAACTTCACTTTTCTAATTGAAATAATAAATTTTTATCTGCCTTAAAAATAAAAACCATACACTCAAGCTGTTATCATACACTCACTCTAAGTAACATGGAGATGGAGATGATGTTTGCACAGCCTTCACATACACCATTCTTGGGCATCACCAAATGCAAACCACTTACAAAATTAGAGTTTGAGTTTGGCATTAGCTACGTTCGGGTCCAAGACATGCCTCATATAATGGAACGGGTTCTCCATAACTGTGCTACGTAAGGTTTAAAATGACGGTTCTGAATCACTGTGGTCTCTGCCTACGTAACTGAGTTACTGTTTATTCCATTGGCGTTGAGGACGTACGAAACCAGTTGAACAATTCTAAGTAATAGTTTTATGAGATTTTATTATAAGTAAAATTATAATTAAATAAATGAATTATAATATGTAATGTTTGAAGATAATAAATAATTAGGGTTTTTAATTTATTACGAAAATACACATGTTCAATATTTTTTAAAAAAAAAAAAATTAAAAAATTGTATTTTTATTATTATTATAGTTTTGAGAAATAGAAATTATAACGGAAATTTCATATGAAACTTCTCTTGTACTATTTCAAGATCCAATCAATTTATTCATATAGTGTCAAATAGTTAGTTTTTTGCCACTTTCAAAAAGAGGAGTTTATATATATTATTTGGATAGATTTTTTCTTCTTTTAGATTCTTTCAAGATCCAATCAATTTATTCATGTAGTCAATTTAAATCAATTTATTCATATAGTGTCAAACAGTTAGTTTTTAGCTACTGTAAAAAATAAGAGTTTATATATATATTATTTGGGCAGATTTTTTTTTTTCTTTTGGATTTTTTCAAGATCCAATCAATTTATCCATGTAGTAATCCAATCAATTTATTCTAGTGTCAAATAGTTAGTTTTTTGCCACTTGCAAAATAAGAGTTTATAAATTTATTTATGTGTGTAGTGATCCAATCAATTTATTCATGTAGTATCAAATAGTTAGTTTTTTTGTCACTTGCAAAAGAATACGTTTTATATTATTATTTGGGTAGATGTTTTTTTGACCTTTCAAGATCGAATCGATTTATTTATGTAGTGTCAAATAGTATTTTTTTGCCACTTGCAAAAGGAGGAGTTTATATATATTATTTGAGTAGATTTTTTATTAGCTTTAATATTTACTATAAATAAAACAATGTCAAGAATTCATTTAAAAAAATATAAATAAATTATTAATATTTTTTTATTGATAAATGGCATGTTATTGAGAAATGATTTAAATTGTAAGCAAAACAATGTTAATAATTTATTTAAAAAAATAAATTATTAATATCTTTTATTGATAAATTGAAAGGAATTAAATTGTATGTTATTGAAAAAGGAATTAAATGAAATAATGCTTACCACAACATGGTATAAAACTAATGTGATAATAACATAACTTTTTTTGAAATTGTATAAGGGGTAAGTTGCATAGAAAATATATTGATTTAAATATATATTGAAGTATAAGGGGTAAGTTGCATAGAAAATATATTGATTTAAATATATATTGAAAGCATAATTGCAATATTTATTTATTAGTATATTTATGTATACATTTAATTTATATTTATACATAAGTACTTAATATATATTAAAGTTGTTGAAAAAATGTAGTTTCAATTTGTAATTTTCTTTATGAGATATTTTTGAATCTTTTATGAGATATTCTGATGTTTCTCTAAACTTGTGAGTTTCTATTTTATAGTGATTGTAGTTTTTTCATTTCACAATTCTTTTTTTTTGTCAAGTTAAAGAAATAGGTCACCAGTGATGATAACTACAACTAGTGAATATCAACTTGGTTCAATTAATTGCTTCTATAACATCCTTGCTATAACCCTTAGTTTAATTAATGTTTAATGTAGATATAATGTATGGTTGTGGCCAAGCGATGTATATGCGAATTGTATTTCTAAATTTTAATGATAAAATGTGATGCCAACTGCTAGGGGATATGGACAGAGATGGGGGTTGAATTAATATTCAAGAGAAGGGAGGGTCTAAGAGAATGTCTAAGAGAGGGGTCCAAGGGGGGATTACCCATGTCTATTAATTCAACCCACTTTCTAAATTTTCTATTGGTAATATGAACCTTCTATTTTGTTGTTGAGTGTTTCCAAATCCAATCATTGAATGCATGTAGGAGGGTGGGTGTGAGAAGTCACATCCCATAGTTACTGAGAGCATGGAGGCTAAGTACACTCAACTTGGGGAAGTGTGTAAGTCAAGCAAGCAAACAAAGAGAGGAAAATCCATACGGGCAGTTACAATAGTTGTTGGACAATCATGTTTTTGCATGAACAACAAGCAAAGAATAGGGAAGAAGAGCATTGGAGTTGGAGCAACCATGGAGGGTGAATTATGGAGCGTATTTGGAGAAGAAGACCGAAGAGCCAGGTTATTAGGCATGAAGAGTGAACTCCTGCGTGAGTTTCACTGTAACAACAAGTGATTGTTATTGTTTTCCTGGTAGTTTTCCTAACAACGAGCTCCCTTGAGTTTCTCAGTAGTGATATTCTTGGTTACCTATGCCAGAGAGACCCTAAAACAAATGTTATGCATGAGGGACTGAGAGCAGTGAAGGGGTACATTCCTTGGGTTGGACAGGTTGAGAGGAAGAGAGATGGTGGAAAATCGAGATAACTGTAGGAGGATACCAGTGGGTTGTGGGATTTTTTGAGCTATGAGTGTATAGTGAGAGACCACCCTCTTTTGTGGATTGCTATCCCCAGATCGTGGGTGACTTGCTATTGAGATCTGGAACAAAAAGTCTATGGTTGGGTGGAACATCTTTCCGAAGTAGTTGGCTGCACAACTAATTTAAAAGATAAGTGGTTTATCTATTTTATGTGTTATACTTATGAGCTTAATGACTATTTATTCACTATGTGCTTAATAAATATTTATATGTTGCCGTGTTGAGTTATTAAGATGCATTCATGTCGATTTTAGCATGCTGTAGATGCATCTAATTAATGATTTTAGACCATAGTTAAATTTGAGTGTAATTTGTAGCTAGTAAGCTATAGGAAATTGGTTAGCATTTAAAAAAAAAATATGAATATTTCTGCACTTAATGGACCTCAATTAGGTTGGGGAACATTACAGATTGGTACTAGAGCTTTTGGTTCAACACTGGACCCACATGGCCATGAATCAACGCGAATTTGGTAAAATTCGTTGTTATAAATTTGTTCTATGATGGATTTGGGGAAAAAACGTGAAAAAGAGAGTGAGATCCCCAAATTATTAAACCATTCAGTTTGAAATTGCTTCATAACCCCCTCAATGGTGATAAATGGCGTCAATCTATAGAGTTGCAGAGCTAAATTTGGCTTGAAAGGTTGAAATTCATGTTTTAATGGCCGTTGTTGAATTGGGTGAAGTTTGATGGATCAATAGTCCATATTCATTGTAAATAGATTTAAAAATTATAAGGTTTTTCAGAGTTTGGCAAGGTCTAGCAAATTGACGACTGAGATTCATTTTTGACAGTTTGGAAAATGGATCAAATTGGCAGTCTAGATTCGTTTTTGACAGTTGGAAAGTGGAGCAGACCGATGGTTGAATCGACAAGTTTGGCGAAGTGTTTAGTTCACCAATGAAAATTGTCAATGGCCGATGGTCGGGTTGGCATAATTGCTGAGGTGATTTCCTACGCCAAGAGAAGTTTCAGATCACCGATGAAGAAAAGAGGAGGATGATGTGTCATCCCACGTCAACATACACATGTCATGCCATGTCATTCGGGTTGCCATGTGAGCACCCACATGTCCTGCCACGTCAACTTGGTTACCACATCAGCCTAGAAATGGCCGATGGTCGATGATCAAATCGATCGAATTGTTAAAGCATTTCATTTGTCCCAGAGGAATCGCCAATGAACGATGGTCGATGGCCAGGTTAGCCGGTTTAACGATGTCTTGCAAGTCGGTTGTCAAAGGAAAGGGCTAATGGTCGATGGTCAGGTCGATGGTTTTGGCAGTGTTGCGTGCATCCAAGTGAAAATGTCGATTTCTAATGGAGTTTAGATCAACGGTCCAAATTGCTTCGAGTTGGTGATTGACGGTGGGGATTGATTCACGAACTTGGGAAATGATTAATGGATCAACGAATCATATTTCACTCGATTTTGAGATCGACGATGTAGATTAAAAGAATGTTATAAAAGTAAAAACAATAATTTTTCTACGACTTTTTTTTCGGATTTTGAAGGTGTTCAACTTGTAGGGGTATTTTGAAGCCCCACACAATGTTTTTAGGAGTTCAAATTTTAAAAAATGTATGTACCAAAGGTACAACATAATTTTTTTGTAGCTTAAATAAAATATCTTAGAGAGAGATTTCCAATGAGCTAGTCCAGATGCAATACAGAGCTCGCATGAGAAAGTGATAACAGGAACAATACAAGGTATATTTTCAGTACCAGTTTGCTTCTAGAGAGCATAACTTCTTGCTCCGAAGTCAGTTTGGGGCACAAGAGCAGTCTATGGAAAGCTCATGGACCATAGAAGACAACCATGGAGCCAAATTTGAGAGATGGGTACCTAGAAATGTGCAAGAAGAGAAATAAGAAACCTATAACATACATGGATAAAATAAAAAAAACAAGCTAAACTTCCCCGAACCATAACTTTCAGTTCAAAGCTCAGATTTGAGAAAACAAATAGTCGTTGGAAAGGTCTTGAGGAGGATACATATATCCACCTAGAATTTTTAATTGGGTACTAATTTTTTTATTATCAAAAAGTAATAAAGTAAATTCTACAACAGTAAAAAAAACAATGAGTGGAAATTGCAACTTGAGAAGGTTATAATTTTTTTCTCATATTTCAGATTGAGGCATGAGTACAACTGTTGGAGAGATGTTTTAGAATGGAATGAATTTAAGGAATTATATTTTGACTTAGTGCATTGTGTTATTCATAAATTGAGATGAATAATAACCTATAGTCTAATTAATGAAATGTTTTATAGTATGTATGTACTTAGAATAATTATTACATGCACATTTCTTGTAGAATTAGAGGTACAAGAAAACAACTTTGGTTCTTATATGGGGACTAGAGTTATGGAATATGCCTAGGGATCTTACAACCATGAGGAAGATGTTAGAGGTTTGCATGTCAACATGGAAAACGCTGAGACATAGTCTAATCAAAGAAGAGGTAGGCAAGCACGTATGACTATGAGAATCCTACATAGATAAGTTCAGAGCTATAGAGCTGACAATGAAAAGATTATGAAGGCTCAAGAAGAGATACTTCAGAGTTTGAATATGTTGCATGAACAAGTTAATGAATACCGTGGAACCAAGCAAGAAGCTAGTGCTAGATAGGTGACATCATCCAGATCCCAAAGTAGAAGGGATGATAATGAGAATGATAGACAATCAAGAAGCATGGGTAGGCACCATCATTATCCAAGACAATCCACTAGAAGAACTCATGCAAGTTTAGGGCCAGGGACTAGCCCACATGTGTCCCTTGTTAGGAGGCAGAGAAGAATACTTGAGACATACATCTTGCAAGGTGAACTCAGGAAAATCAAGCCACCAAATTTCAATGGTGAACATGGGAAAGGAGAAGAGGCTGAGGCCTAACTATTGGAAATGAAGAAATATATCCAGTTGCATGATTACCCCCCAAGGGTAGAAGCTAGAATTTCAACCTACCACTTGCAAGGAAAGGTAGCCATATGATGAGATCATCTTAAGCAAGACAAACACCTTGATGAGAAGAAGGTCTCATGGAGACAATTCAAAGGATATTCCAAGAAAAATATTTATCGGAGCATTACTATGAAAGGAAGACGAAAGAGTTCTTTGAACTCAAGTTGGGAAGTATGACAATGGATGAATATGAGAAGAGATTCTTTGATTTTCTGAAGTATGTTGACTTTATAAAGGATGAGAAGGTCAAAATCCAAAGGTTTCTGAGCAGGTTACCTTCTTTCTACAGTGACAAGATATAATATGATAACCCAAAAGTGTCGTAAAAGTGTCATATGCACCTTGCTAAGTGTTGCATACACCTCGACACCATGAAATAACATATGTCACAATCCCTAGTCAATGTGGAGGAGAAATATATTATATGAAGGTCAAAATACACATGAATTAATTATTAATATTCATGAAAAATAAATTAATTAAGTGTGAGAATCCACCTTACATTTGGTTTCCTATTTTTAAGGGGAGGTTGAGGATCTCATGTATGGTTGAAATATTTCCTCCTTAAAATCCTTGAGAGATATTTCCTCCCTAAAATCCTTGAAGAGATATTTTCTCCTTAAATATCTTTGAGATCCCATTTTAGTGGATCTGATGAGTGATCCTCTCCATGGTGGTTAAGCCTCCAAATCCTATATAATGANCCCAAGGGTAGAAGCTAGAATTTCAACCTACCACTTGCAAGGAAAGGTAGCCATATGATGAGATCATCTTAAGCAAGACAAACACCTTGATGAGAAGAAGGTCTCATGGAGACAATTCAAAGGATATTCCAAGAAAAATATTTATCGGAGCATTACTATGAAAGGAAGACGAAAGAGTTCTTTGAACTCAAGTTGGGAAGTATGACAATGGATGAATATGAGAAGAGATTCTTTGATTTTCTGAAGTATGTTGACTTTATAAAGGATGAGAAGGTCAAAATCCAAAGGTTTCTGAGCAGGTTACCTTCTTTCTACAGTGACAAGATATAATATGATAACCCAAAAGTGTCGTAAAAGTGTCATATGCACCTTGCTAAGTGTTGCATACACCTCGACACCATGAAATAACATATGTCACAATCCCTAGTCAATGTGGAGGAGAAATATATTATATGAAGGTCAAAATACACATGAATTAATTATTAATATTCATGAAAAATAAATTAATTAAGTGTGAGAATCCACCTTACATTTGGTTTCCTATTTTTAAGGGGAGGTTGAGGATCTCATGTATGGTTGAAATATTTCCTCCTTAAAATCCTTGAGAGATATTTCCTCCCTAAAATCCTTGAAGAGATATTTTCTCCTTAAATATCTTTGAGATCCCATTTTAGTGGATCTGATGAGTGATCCTCTCCATGGTGGTTAAGCCTCCAAATCCTATATAATGATGGATTTCCATGGAGAAGGAAGGCATATTTGAGGTATCAAACTTATGATCTTCGGAGAAAGCTTTTGGATATCAACCCTATGATCTTGGGAGCATCGTGCAAGGGTTGGACGAGGAGGACTTGGCGAGGCTGCTGCAACTGCATCTACAGATTGTAAGTGTCTTTTTAATGTTCTGATTAATATATGCTTAGACTATTTCCTTCTAGTTTATGTATCTTTACATATGCTTGTCTATTATGGATGAATTTGGTTTAAACTAATCTTGGTAGAGTAGGAAGTCTTTGTTTTTCTTCGCTGTCCATTACATTGCAGGTATCATGTCATGCTAAGGAGCTTGGAGATTAAGTTCAGATTGGATAAAGCGAGGACAAGCTTCGAAACAAGGTACATCATACATTATCCCTCTCTTTATTTTAGTTAGTTTAAATATATTTAAAGGGATTTTAGTGTCCATTTTCATCTTTCTGTCTCAGTATTAGGGGTCTAGAATCTGAGGGAAGATCGACTTGTCCGCAGGGGGATTTTTCCTACAACAGAAATTGGCGAATTCACTGGGAAAGGACATTGATTTGTCTTTCCTTAGATTGTATCTATATTTTTACCACATTTGTATCATTTTCATTGTTTGTTCCTGATCTATTTCCTTTCTCCCCTCTTCACTGACAATTTCACAAAATGTTGAGAATTTTGGGTGATTTTTTCTAAGTTTTAAGCCTCTGTTTTGAGTTTCTGGGAAGGGTAGAGCTCCCCCGAAGTGTATATTGGAGCGTTGATTTGTAATCAATGCTCCCCTGCAGTGTATATAATATATATATAACACTCTATACCCTTGAAAACATGAGCGCTGACCTCCTTTTTTGGAGATTTTTTCCCTTTTTTGCTCAGTTTTTCCTAGTCTATCTTGCAGAGATTCATGCCGAGAGTGCGTACTTTGGATTGTGGCTTTGTTTGGGTTGAAGATTTGGTACTTATCACTTCTTTTGTTGCCTTGTTTGAGCTTTCAACCTTTTCCAAATTGCGAGATTGATTTGCCTTGTTTTTCTTGGTTTGGTTTGAATCTTGCGAAGTTTCGGGTTATCTGACTGATTGAAAAGCTCTGCAAAGGTTTGTTGGTCTTAAGTTACTTTTCAAATATTTCATTTTTGAATGATTTGAGACTTCATGCTTACCACAACCTGGCTTGGATTGCTCTGTTTTGCTGCTCGTTTGTCAAGACAATGGAGTGATTTCTCTTTCTCCTTATTAGTTTTTGGATTCTTCTCTGAACTTTCTTGTACTCCTTGAATGCTTGTCGATTGTTGAGTCCTTGATTGAGTGAGTTATATTTTTTCAATTCTCGTTATCCTGTGAGTGCATGCTTTGTTTGAAATCCTTTTTGATTCATGCCTTTTATATCTGCATTCGACTCTTTCATTTCGATTGAAAGTAATGAAGTGTTAAATGATTTTCTTTTTCTTTCGTTAGATATTAGAATCAAACAAAGAAGATAATTGCATTCTTTCTTTTGGGTAGTGTAGATAACTAGATTGCATTTAGAAGATTGAATTTAGGAATTGGGTGTTTTTGTTGAAGAAAGTTGAACCACTTTTCCATCCCGTATGTAGGATTCATTGAAGAAAAATATTTGCATCTCATTTTTCTGCATTCTTTTGGAGTCGAGTCTGCAACATCATAAGTTTCACTTTCACACCCTTGAGTAAACAACAACCCTAAAACAAAGCGCTTATAAAATTGATTGGATACTCTTATATTTTCTGGTAGCGAGCCTACATTAGAAAGTGTAGGGATTTGGAATAGATTGTGAGGATAACTTTCCAAAGCCATCATAGAAAATTGGAATCTTGTGCTAGGGAGTGGTAAATCCAATTGTTCGTATAAGCATAGCCATGATCCCCATCTCACACAGGGGTTAAACACGAGGTCACGTGCGAGAGAGCAGTGGAGATTTTCCCTCTGAAGTTTAACCCACGTAGTGGAAAGATCGTATATTGGGGGTTCTTCCTAAGAAACAACTGGTTTCATTTGGTCTCAGTGCTGCGTGAACTCCGAATCCATTCGGGGTCCTCTTGATTTTTACCGGTCCACTTGTCTTTAGTTATATTGAAGAGATTCGAAGTTTGATATCCCGCCCATACCTTCCTTCCCGACTGTCGACTGTACCCACCCGGAGGCTGACTGCGAGTTGGTAACCTTAGTAGCCTATATCTGTAGGGTTGATACACAAGGTGACGGTGAAGAGGAGTCTTTGTTGTACCTGGGTTAGACGTTGGTCAAACTCACGCGGGCTCCTTGGAATGTACACCCACATGTAAAACCATGTGAGAACTTGCACCAAAGTGTAAGTCTGTTAAGCAGGTCACCAACGTAACTGATCCACTTTCTCTATCCCAACCCCTTCCTATATTGATCTCACGATGTTGGATTTCATCACCAACTAGTGGTTTCAGTTTGGGAAGGTTTGTTTGATTGTTTGCTTCTTATATTTGTAGCATGTGCTGTTTGTTTTCCTTAGTGGACCTTAGGTCGAGTCAATGTCAATGGCGTCAAATCTTGGGAGCACCAATGGAGGAACCCCATTTCCCGAGGAACCTTTCACCTTTCCTTGTTTTGGAAACGTTGGTCCTCTGTGCGTTTCTACACTGAGTCTTCCGAGACTCACGATCATATTACCGGTTTGGTTGTTCCCCACTCTAGTGATATCGAATCTTCCCAGTGCTTCAGATGCACCTAATGATTCAAATGTAAGCACACCACCGACACATCAACCTCATGTTGACCTTTCTACTTCTTCACCCGTCGGGTCTCCTTCCCTTTCTCCTTCTTCGCCTAGCGAAATCTCTAAAGCGAGTAGCTAGGTTGATCAGAAGAAGAAGAAACGAAAAGATAAGAAGAAGAAGAACCAGAAAGGGACCAAGCCTCCAACCACATCAGATCATGTTGGATCCAAGCAACCAACTACGTTTAATCGTACTGGGAGTGTTGATAAATTCGACAAGTCTAAAATGAAGAATCCTAAACCCAAATTCCCTTGTAGGCTTTGTAAGCGTAACCACTTTCTGAGGGATTTCCCTGGTCTCCCCAAGGTATTAGAAATGTGGTCTTCCACATCATCAGTCTCTGCGGGACATACTGGTGACACCCTATCAACTAGTGACATTAAGGTTGGTAAGAAGAAGAGAACTGTCAAATTTCCTTGCTTGTTATGAGAAGGTGATCATTATTCTCACCTTTTCCCTCGTATGGATGAGACTTCTTATCTTTTGGAAAATATTCAACTTCCAACTGGTTATCGTAATAGTTCTTCCAAACCGCCATTAGTTGATGAATTGGTCAATCCGGTTTCATCCCTGGTCAGTTCGGTTAATCAGGTGGTCAATCGCGTTTCATCGTCGGTTGAACCAAAAACCCAAGTAGCTGATCTAGTTCCGTCATCGATCAACGCCACTCTTCATATGAACAGTGAATCCCAAGTGACTAATCTAGTTCCATCATTGATCAGCCCCACTCCTCCCTTGAAGAGTGCCAAAGTGGTTGATCCGGTTCAGTCATCAGTCGATCCCACTCCTCCCTTAAAGAGTGTAACCAAAGTGGTCGATCCGGTTCCATCGTCGGTCGATCCCACTCCTCCCTTGAAGAGTGCAACCAAAGTGGTCGATCCAATTCCATTGTCGGTCGATCCCACTCCTCCCTTGAAGAGTGAAACCAAAGTGGTCGATCCGGTTCTGTCATCGGTCGATCCCACTCCTCATTCAAAGAGTGAGTATGTCTTTCATGTCTACCTTGTTAATACTGATTTACTCGGACAAGGGGGCACTTCGCCTGTCCCGATGACACCCCCTTCAAGCAATCAAATGATTTATATTAATTGGAATCATTTGACAGAACCTCATCTTCCCTCTTACGTTCCTTTCCAAATCACCGTGCAACTTTGTGATAGGAATATTCCTAACATTATAATAGACAAAGGGGCTTCTATTAACATCTTATCTACAAATTCTTGGAAAGATTTTGGTTCCCCGCAACTTGTGCCTGTGAATCAGAATCTGTTGACCTTTGACAGAAGAGTTAGTCAACCTTTAGGGATCCTTCCTCAGTTTCTAGTTACTTTGGGAGGAAAAATGGTCTACGTCGATGTGATGGTAGTTCACGACCCCTTGGACTTTAACCTGCTCCTCGAGTGAGACTATGTTTACGTTATGAGAGATTTTGTGTCCACTCTCTTTCGAGTGATATGTTTCCCTCAGAACAAAAACATAGTAACGATCGACCAACTTTCATTAATTGACCCTCATTTGATGGTCAACCATTCACATTTCCTAAACGGTCCATACATGCCAGCAATGTCCGCCCCACTGTAGGTCAATTATGTAACGACTCGCCCCATGCGTTCATCCCTGCACGAGAGGGGATCTCTCCCTTCTCCTCACTTATATCCAGTAGTTGAGATGGCCATCTCTTCGATAGGGCTATTAGAGCCAGATCTCCCTACCCTTATCGAGGGCATCGACATGTATTCCTTCCAGAGTGCTTTTCTTCCATCTAGCGAAGATCTCTTGGAAGCCATAAATGACGTTTATCCTTTGACATGTATTCATTCTAGAGAATTATCCTCTTGGAAGCCATGAATGACGTTTATCCTTTGACATGTATTCATTCTAGAGAATTATCCTCGTGGAAGCCATGATAAAGGAGAGGTTACAAGCATAGTTTTTTCTTCTCTGTGGAAAGCTCGTTAAAAAATGAAATGGAGGTCTCGAGCATAGTTTTACTTCTTTGTGGAAAGCTCGTTAAAAAATGAAACATAGGTCTTGAGCATAGTTCTTTTCATGTGTCAAGATCGTTAAAAAATGAAACAGTCACCTCTCCTATCAAGTCGAGTCTTTTCACTAGAGCTCATAGATATCAAGTCGAGTCTTTATCTAGATCTCGTAGATGTCGAGTCGAGTCATTCGTTAGGTCTCATTTTTGAACCTTCATTTCATCCACCCTTATCCTTTTTCTCCATCTAGTACATAAATTGGTGACAACCTCAAAGTCGAAAAATGAAATGAAGCTTAGGGGGGCATGTATCTAGCCTTTGATTACCATTCTAGAGTTAAGCCGCTATCTTTGCAAGCTGGGGGAAGAATACCAACCACCATGGGTATCCCTCAAAACCTTTGGAAATTACGTTGAGAAATTACAAGCATAGTTTGATTTTGTTTCAAGCTTGTGTAAAAATGAAACCAATTATGAGCTTTGTCTTTGTTCTTTCTCGCACTCACAAATACATGATAATGTAACTGAGTGTACTTTTATCACTTTTTCGGACTCGTAAAGTTTATATGAAAAAAGAACCCCCTGGAGTCTCCTTTAAGTTCTTTTCAGACTCTCTAAACATGAAAATATTGTCGAGTGATGTTGCTTCCTTTCACACTCGTTAAAAGGCTTGAAATGACGTCTTTTGAGTGGTAGTTTATCTCTTTTTCGGCCTCACGAGACTAAAATTACAAAAAAGGACAACCCTGGAGTCTCCTTTAAGTTCTTTTCAGACTCTTTAAACATGAAAAACCACCGATTTTTCCTTCTCTGGACTCACTAAACTACACTTTGAAGGGCCCATATGGGAATGAACCCTTACTTCTTCTAGTTCGTTAAACAAAAGAAGAGGAACTCACCAAACATGAGTTATATCGAGCATGTGTTACCCTCCTCAAGATCGCTAAATGAAAAAGAGGTACTCATCTATCTGGGTGGGGGAAAAATTGAAGGAAGTGGGTCAAGTTTTTGAGAATCCTTTATGGAAGCTTTTGTCTCCCTTGAACATGGCACCTATTTCTATCTCGTCTTACAATTGGATAATCGTCTTGTCTCCAAGTCATACCAATTCCATGTGTCGCCATACTTTTTCGTCCAGTCAAAGAGTGCTCTTATTACTGTCACATTACATTTTTGGTACTCGTCAAGTCAATGCTTCCAATTTAGTTTCCGTGCCTCATCATGTTCAAGGGAAGTTTCACTTCAAACCAACCATCTCCAGTATTGCCAGTTTCCATTTCTCGTGTCAGTCCACACTCAATTGATTCACCATCTTACATCACTTTCATGTGTCAGTTTTGTGTCGTTGATGGGGGATACATCAAGTCCCTCCTTCGATGATTCTTTTCCTGTCGACTTCAACACATCATTCGAGAATTAGACTTAGAAACCAACTGATACCCTGGGACCTGCATGTCTCAATGGCATGCCTCCTCACTTCTGACAATGGGTTTACAACATTGACCTATGATCAGATGATTTCACGAATGTTCGACCTCAACTCATTTATTCACATTCGCTGGAATGTACTAAGGTACCTTGGGAGTCATTGACATCATTGGTGATTTCTCTCACACTTGTTAACAATATACATCAATGATCGATAATCAAGTGGTTTCTACCATGTTCAACATCAAAACATCTATTCACATGGATATATTCATACCACATCGGGATTGGGATGAAGACCCTAAGATGAGTGTTCACTCTATTATCCACTTTGCCCAGGCTACAAAGGAGATCATTTAAGCATGGTAATATATATACTGTCACATAGATCCACTTTGTATTGGTCTGTGGCTATGTTTTATCATCTCGTAGCTCCACCATGTATTTTTTGTGTCTACGATCAGTTCATGTCATGGAGGTATGGATCCACATTGTATCTCTGGTGGCCATATCCTTAATCAATATTTTTCATGGATCTACAATGTATTGGTCGCCGACCATGCTTTGAGTCATCTCGTATTCTGAGCATAGGTATGTCTACCTCGAAAATGAAACATATATTAATACTTTTTGATGGTTGTTTGCAACTTCTTCTAGGTTCTCCAACTCCATGCCCTTGCATTGAAGAATTGTAAAGTGTTTCGGCCATCAGTTTCTCTTCTGACCTTTACAATTTAGTGGGCATACTGTTGCACATCAAATTTCCACACCTAGGTACCTCTCCCTAAGTGTCACAAGTGTCGTAAAAGTGTCATATGCACCTTGCTAAGTGTCACATACACCTCGACACCATGAAATAACATATTTCACAATCCCTAGTCAATGTGGAGGAGAAATATATTATATGAAGGTCAAAATACTATGTGCACATGAATTAATCATTAATATTCATGAAAAGGAAATTAATTTAGTGTGAGAATCCACCTCACATTTGGTTTCATATTTTTAAGGGGAGGTTGAGGATCTCATGGATAGTTGAAATTTTTCCTCCTTAAAATCCTTGAGAGATATTTCCTCCCTAAAATCCTTGAAGAGATATTTTCTCCCTATATATATTGGAGATACCATTTTAGTGGATCTGATGAGTGAGCCTCTCCATGGTGGTTAAGACTCCAAATCGTATATAATGAGGGCTTTCCATGGAGAAGGAAGACATATATGAGGTATCGAACTTATGATCTTGGGAGAAAGCTATTGGATATCAAACCTATGATCTTGGGAGTATCGTGCAAGGGATGGACGAGGAGGACTTGGAGAGGCTGCTGTAACTGCACCTACATATTGTAAGTGTCTTTTTAATGTTCTCATTAATATATGCTTGGCCTATTTCCTTCTAGTTTATGTATCTTTACATATGCTTGTCTATTATGGATGATTTTGGTTTAAAATAATATTGGTAGAGTAGGAAGTATTTATTTTTCTTCGCTGTCCATTGCATTGTAGGTATAAAATCATGTTAAGGATCTTGGAGATCAAGTTCAGATTGGATAAAGCAAGGGAAAACTTCGAAACAAGGTACATCATACCTTCTCCCTCTCTTTATTTTGGTTATTTTAACTATATTTAAAGGGATGTTAGTTTCCATTTGCATCTTTCTGTCTCGGTATTAGTGGTCTAGAATACAAGGGAAGATCCACCTGTCTGCAGGGGTATTTTAGTACAACAGTGACAAGCATTGAATACCATCCGATCTTGAGGGATTTTGAGGATGTTTTTGAAGAAATCCTAGGACTGCCACCAAAGAGAGACATTGATTTCTCCATTGATTTGGTGCCAGGATCTACCCTAGTGTCCAAGACGCATTACAGAATGGGCACACCAGAGTTGAAGAAGTTGCATATGCAACTTGAAGAGCTATTAAAGAATGAGTATATATGCCCAGGTGTGTCACCATGGGGTGCCTCGATTTTTTTTGTGAAGAATAAATATGAAACCTTGAGGTTGTGTATTGATTTCAGACAGCTAAATAAGGTCACCATAAAGAACAAATATCCTTTGTCAATGTGTAATGATACAAATGTTCAAAATTATCATAACATAACATAAGTATACACCATGCATATAATGTGAGTGTGGAGCACAACTCCAATATAGATCAATTACACAATAACTCCTTAAAGAATATGGAAATCCCCTCCAAATAACTAAATACCTTTCATACTTCACTATTTACATATCCCAATAATGAATACATGATCTCTTATATATAGTCATTCACACTTGCACATGAGGCCCCTTTAATACTAGGATGACCCTATTGCATATATATTTACACATTACATGTACATTTAGGCCCATATATGCCCCCCCTTGGGGTCATATCATATACATTTATCTCTATATATGCTCCCCTTGGGTCATAACATAGTACCCTCCTTCAAAAAGATTTGTCCTCAAAGCTTTGCAATTAAAGGCTTCACATGTGATGAAACCAAGTACTATGATTTTCTTATGTTCTTGGTTTCTTCCTTCCATTGATGATGACTGATCCATCCAAAATCAATTCTTTTCGGTCATAATCCTTGGTTTCTGGTTGTCGCATGTTTTTATTTCCCTTGATTCCATGTATCATTTTTGAATCTTCTCCAATTTGTTGTAGATGTTGGTCTATGATAATATCTTTTGGAATAATGGTTTTGTGATGCCATATTCCATGAATATTGATGATTATTCCATATTCTTCCTTGATAATGTCTATATTGATCTTCTTGTCTTCCTTGAAATCTTTCCTGATAATGAAGGTGTCAATATGGTTTGACAATTGATGGTTTTTCTTCATTCTGCACACCCATTTCATCTATCTTCTTTTCAAAGACAATGGAATCATCGATCATCTTTGATTGGTGTTTGATTACTCTAGCCTTGTATATAATACCATCATATTTTGCATGTACATATTCTAGATGGAGTTCAACTTCTTCAAGTATCCTCTGTTGAACTTCTTGAATCTTGTTTTCTTTCGCCTTTTGAAGCTGCAATGTCACCCCATTTATCAAATTATGACGTCCTTCTTCAATTCTTGATTGCATTTCTGATTTTACCTCATCAATATTTAGGGATTCTTCAACCTTATTGCAAATTTTCTCTTCAATTCTTATGGAATATTCTTCATCCAAGATCCTTCTTTCTTCTTGGTTTTGACAATTCTTCTTTTCTTCTTTCATTCTCTTGACCTCATCCAATAGTTTTTTATTATGGTTTTGTAATCTACATATCTCTTCATCTTTATTTTTCAAATATTTGCTTGACTCATCCTTTTCCGACTTTGATTTACTATGCTTTTCTTTCTTTAAGTTCTCAACCTCCTTATTGAGTGACTCATTAAGGGATTGCATCTTGGAAAACTCATCATTTTTCTTCTTGTTCTCTTCCTTTGCTTCTTTCAAATCATCTTGAATTCTATACATTTCCTCCATATTTATATCCTTAATCCATTTATTTGAGAAGAGTTCTTCAAAATTTTCCCATGTGCAGTGCCATCTAGTATCTTGATCAATACTCATCCACCACTTCTAAGCTTCATAAAAAAAAAATTTCTTGGCTTCGAAGGAGTCATATTATATTCTTTTACCAACCTCAACCATTTCATAGGATTGATTTCATCTTTATCTTCATCCCCTGTAAATTTAGGTGTTTCCATTGATTTTTTTTTTTTGTTAAGTTAGAAGTTTGTATTAGAGCCTGTAAGAAAAAGAAATTACATCTGTCTGTAGTGCTTGGTAAAACGTGGCAGCAGTGCCCTGATGGGAAACCAAAACTTCCACTTGTACAAAATAAGAGAGTAAAACATGCAAAAAAAGAGACTACGTTTCCACACAGGGCGAAACCCTGATTGCTAGACTGAACAAAAAAACCATAGACCAAACTCCCCAGAGCCGACCAACCTCCCATGGCTACTGAGATAAAAAAGAAAAAAAAACCTGGAGCATAATTAACTAAAAACCTTGATCAATCCTTGGCTTAGTGAAGGCTTGGCACACCTGCAATTTGCTTCTGTCGAGCCTATCTCAGTCTGCGATGGCTTGTCGGAGGTCCTGTAGGAAGGACATCAAAAGGTCCACACAACTCCATCATTATGATTCTTTGATTTACAGTTTGAGTAAGGCGGAATCAACATCCCCTAAACCCCTCTTGAGGTTGTCCAAGGAATCCATGATATATGCTCTGTCTGACCACTTGTCACAAGTTGAACGGAGAGGTGGGGACATTGGAGAGTCAGAAGAGGAATATGGATAAATGGAGGGAGCATAGGAAGCGAAAGGGCATGGATGATGAGGGTGGCGAGGGGGAGAAGGTGGAGGTGGTGGATGACGAGGAGAGGAGGGGTGTGGAGGTGTGAAACCTAACGAATTAATGAATTTATCAAACCACTCAATTCTATAGACACAGGGATTCGAGAGCGGGGAGAGTTCTAGGGTGGTATCACAAAGAGGTTGAGCAGGGGTGGGACCTTCAATGAGAGTTAGGAAGGGGATGCCTTTTGTTTCGGGGGGAGGGTCAGAGTTGGGCGCCTCCTTCTTATGACCGCATACAAGGTGAACCCTCTTTTGGACTTTCCTCTAGGACGAGGCTTGTCAGTGGCTACAGTCGACTTGGGATGGAGAGCGCATAGGAGGTTCAAGACAAAGGACTAGACCAACAAAAAATGTGATGAGAGGCACGAACCAGAAGTCCAGGAAGCCGAGTGGACATCGCACCAGGAGGGGAGGAAGAAATTGAAAACCAGGGAGAGATGGAAATGGAGACGCCGAAGGAACAAACGAAGTTCAACGCACCCAGACCTATCCTTAGGGTCATCATTGTTGAGGTCCAGATGGGACTGTGGAGGCGTCCTACCCGGCTCCATGAAAACTCCAACGCAGCTGAGCGTCCTGAGCGTGCAAAAAGATGACCACAAGTGAAGTCTGAAGAGTGATGGTGGGAGCTTTAAAACCATGAGGTGATGGGTGAGGGGTGGCGGGTCTGATCAAGCATCAAGTGTTCAACTGTCTGGCCATATGGCCTCCCCATAATCTGTCCACGCTCTAAGCCTGGAGACACCCCATCCGGGGTATTTCCATTGATTCTTAATCGAGGTCTAACCCCAACCTTTAAATTACAGCCTCAATATATTAAGGATAATGGTCTAAAATAGTTATAATCCTTATTCCCATATAATATTTTAGGTTTCCTCTTTCCAATGGATTTTGAATCAACTCAATCAGACATTCCATGGGACTGATACCAAATGTAATGAACCAAATGATTAAATTATTAGAATAAACCATAATTACTCGCCATGTACATAATGTGAGCGTGGAACACAACTCCAATATAGATACGTTACACAATAACTCCTTAAAGAATAGGGGAAGCCCCTCCAAATAACCAAATATCTTTCATACTTCACTATTTGCATATCCCAACAATGAATACATGATCTCTTATATATATCCATTCACACTTGCACATGAGGCCCCTTTAACACTAGGCCAACCCTATTACATATATATTTACACTTTACATGTACATTTAGGCCCATATATTCCCCCCCTTGGGATCATATCATATAGATTTATCCCCATATATTCTCCCCTTGAGGCATAACATGATCCCAGGATGAAGAGAAAGAACTATCACCTATTCAATTCAATGTACAATGCCCTATTTCTTGTAAGAGAATGACCATATATTCTAGTAGGAAGATACTATTATTGCATCCAATGATGAAATCCATACCCACTTGAATATGCAACCTTGACCCCACCTTCTAAGCCAAGAATATGTGAATAACCGAGAATGCCAAATTCAATGACCTCCACTTGTTGGAGGTTGATTGAATATATTTTTCAGGTTGATGGATCCAATCTAGAAGTTTCTCATGATAAATATATTTATCAATTAATATTCGACGCCAGACACTACCTTGGGTTAAAAAAACGTATGAAGATTTTGCTTACAAATCCTTGCCAAACCTTCTTAGATACTTAAGGCCCCAACCACCCAAATCCTTTGACTGAGACAAATTTCCAGCTAACCAGATGAGAGTCAAGGTACTTTGCCTTTCCCTTCCAAATATAATTGAAACATTGTTTACAAATTCTAGATAATATAACCTGGTACATTCTCCAAGAAATTCCAGTACATGGGCACTTCTTCAATAATAGATTTGATGAGGGTAATTATTCCTCCCCTAGAAATCCAACAATTTCACCAATGATTTATCCTCTTTTTTGTCCTTTCCACAAGCCATTTCCAATCCTCTATATCATAATTATTTGTCTTGATATTGAAACCCATATATTTGATCCCTCCCTATAAATCATGAGAAGGAAAGGGGAAAATTCTAGACAACTACTGACGAGAGTCCACCTCAAAGTCAGGGAAATAAATGGCCGACTTGCCTATGTTTATGACCATGCCCGTGGCACCACAAGATAGATCTAGAATATGTTTGAGGACCCTACCTTTGGCTTCCTCACAGTAATAGAAAATGAGCATGTCATCAAAAAATAATAATTGTGTTAATTTTTCAAACCCGTCCATCTTAATCCCTTGAAAAGAATGGGTCCTGATTTCTTTAGAAATGGCTCGACTAATCCCATCCACGACTAGTAAAAAAATACAGCGATAAAGGACATCTTTGACGAAGTCCTCGAGATGACTTGAAGAAAGAATACTAGACCCCATTTATGAGAACTGCAAAAGAAACATATGAAACACAAGACATGATCCAATTGGCCACGAAGAGATCAAAACCAATATGCAACAATAACAACCAGAGGTACAACCATGAAACCTGGTCGTAGGTCTTAGAGAGATCGATCTTGATCACATACATAGGTTTCTTCTAGGTTCCAATAGTGTGAAGACCTTCCTAATCCAAACCAATAGCTTCATGAATTAACCACCCTTTAAGGAAATTGAATTGCTTGGGAGAGATAATATTGGCTAGAATGGGTTTGAGATGCATAACAATGATTTTAGATATAATATTGTACAAACAATTGCACAAGGCAATAGGTTGGAATTCATCCAAATATGAGGGACAATTCAAATTTGGAATCAAAGCAATGAAAGTTGAATTAATGCTTCCCAAAACCTTACCATAGGTACAAATTTCCTCCACAACCTAGAGAAAATATTCTCCCACGATATGAAATAAATTCTTGAAGAACTCAGTAGTCCAACTATCTATCTTGGGAGTCTTGTCCCTTTTAAATGACACAATCATTGCTTCGAGCTCGTCCTTTGTGATTTCACGATATATTTTTAGATTTTCCTCCTCCTGAACAAGCTTGGGGAAATAAGAGAGCAAAACCAAAACTTCATCCATTTTATGTTGTTCCAGCTCCTGAAATAAGGAATGAAAGTGATTGACACCAAGGGTTGCAAGACCCAAAAACCCTCGAACTGTATTCCCCTTTTCATCACACATCTTCCATATGGTATTAAAAATAATTTTGTGGTTTTCATGCTTCTAGAAGAATTTGGTGTTAAGATCCCCTGCTGCCAGCCAGAGAGCCCGTCTTTTCAATATCCATTATTTTTCTTCCTCCAACAAAAGATTGAGCCTTTTGGTTTCCAATTTTCGACCTCTGTCAACATCCACCATAATACCTTGTTTCAACTAATCACCATCATAATATAATGCTAGTTCAGATTTAATGTTCACAAGAGTCAATTCCTGATCCCTTTTATGACTTGTTGCCCATAAAACCACCTTTTCCTTCAATGATTTCAATGCCCTAACAAATTGATAACTAATCGAGGTCCCAACATTTGCTTGAAAATGTTGCCAGTTGTCTTCAATTAAATATATGAAACCTTCGATCTTTGACCAAGAAGGATTACATTTGAAACGTGTCCCCAATATCCCACTTGATGCAACCACTTTTAAGAAAACTAGAAAGTGATCAAAGCATCAGATCTTGCCAACCCATGACTGTTAGGATATTTAGACACTTGGGAGTTAGTTAAGATCAAATTGGTCTAATGTGTCATTAGGTAAAAGTGTGTTTCTTAGTGTGTTTCTTTAGTATGCATTTTTAGTTAGGTAATCCAATGGTCACGATATGTTCCCAACATAGAGTGAATGGACGAATCATGTTCTCCTCCATCTTAATGGCTACATTGATTTGTGGCTTAAGACCTGATTGGTTCATGATCTTTATTTAAAGAGCATGGAGGGTCATTTTCCAATGATCGATTGTGAGAAAGTCTGTTGTAAATCTCTCTATAATCTTTTCTTTTGCATTAATAAATTGCTCGAAGTGGCCACGTTGGCTAGAACCATGGATGTTTTCTCATAGGGGTTTTACCATGTCAAAACATCGGTGTGTTGATCTTTGATTTGGTTGTGTGAGTGGTTGTTGAAGGTGTTCATCCTCTATTGGAATACTTGTGTTTTTAAACATGGTATCAAAGCACTTTTGAAGACCTTCTCCTATTGTATATTAAGATCGTGAAGTCGTGTTGCCACATCTTTGGTTTCTACCATTTTCATACAATTTTAGGATGATATGACTATTCTATTGCATTCAAAGCGCTCGTTTTTGTTAGGAACACCTTTTTGTTTCACTCGAAAAGGTTTATTTTTTCCCAAGATACGACCATTTCAGTCATATCCGGAGGTATAAAGCCTCAATACGCCCTCTTTAAATTTTTATAGAGATAATATTTCAGTTTTATTTTTTATTTATTTATGGGTTTCTACTATTTTTTGATCTACATATGTTCTTTTCCCCGCACTCTGTGTGATCTCGGAAAATAAAAATCAGAGAGGAAAGGGTTTTCTTATCTACGTATGCTCTTTGTTGTATGCTCTGTGTGATATCGACAAATCATAAACAGAGGGAAAATTTACATTTTTCGGGTAAACCAACTGAGATCCAACCCTTGTTGTCACCGAAAAGATAATTTTTTTTTGTGTGGAAAGAGTTTTTTATGAGCACGCTCTCCAAGACCGTCTTCAACAACAACAAATACAACCCCAATCATCCTTCTAAACAATATAATATGTTTTGCACTAGCTCACTTGGTTAAAAGTTGTTTTATTAAGAGGTCTTGAGTTCAAGTTTATTTTTTGTTACTTTTTTGAAAAAGTTCATGCATCCATTTTAAAGTGTATTTCACTTAAATTAGAAAAGCGAATCATTATAAGTATTTTTAACATTTTATTTGAAGTTATTTATTTTGCATGCAACTTTAATTTATAAAGTAACTTCATTGTAAAAGTCATCCTGCTTATTCTATAAAATTGGGTCACTTCATAAGCAACTTATTTGTAAAAGTGAGGTTATTAGGAGGAGTATAATTACGTGGACCAATTTTTACTTGCCACATGGCTCTTTGGCTACAGTTTATGCATATTTTCAAAAGGGCATAACTTTCACATCCAAAGTTTGTTTTCAGTGCCGTTTTTCTTAAACAACCTATTTTTTTCGAGAGTATTCCATCTAGACCATCAGTTTTAGATTTTAAATCCACATTCTATGGACATTTAATATGGATTCTCCCAGTGATATTTTTCTTACTAGTACCAACTACTTGTAATGGAAATCTCATATGGATGATGTATTAAGAAGTAAAGGATTGTACTTGATTACCTTGGGGGAAAGAACTAGAACCCACTGATGGTGAAAATAAAGTCAAATGGGCCAATAAGAATGACGAAGCACATGGACTGATCAGAATGTCCTTCTCTCCTGATTTAAGATTCCACCTTCAAGGAATTCATGACCCTTATGGTGCTTAGGCAAAGCTTGAAGTTGTGTTTGGTAAACATAATATTATTTGAGCCCACCAGTTGGAGAATCGGTTAATGAACTTAAGTTCAAATGATTTTCCTTGCATTGAAAATTACTTATCTAAGTTAAAAACACTTAGAATTTTATGTATAGAATGCAAAATAGATCTATCGGAAGATATACATTGTAATGTTCCCAACTAGGTTAGGAGGGAATTTTATATATGTTTGCCCAAAATTTGTTGTTTCTTCTTATATGAATGTGCTTTTAACTTCATATAGATAGTTTACTCAATGAGAAATATTTTCAAACATATAGAATACATTCACCACACAAAAATGGAGCAGATAATCATGGCATCTTATTATGGATGGAAAACTCTCAAAATCAATATACATTGATGTCTAATGGATTTAATAACAACTGCAAAATACTACTGAGCACACAAATCTAATGGCTTCCAGGAAGCTACACAATCTACTAAAAAACACACACAAGAAAAACCAGGAATGATGCCAACCTATGGTTCCCACTGATCCAGGACTCACCAAGCCTTAATATTCTCCACTCCATCAACGTCGATCTGCAGTCAACTCACTCCTGAGATCCTCACAAACCGAGTGTGATAGATGGATGCAAACCCCAATTCCCAGAGGTTCTCATGGGACGAGTGTGGGGCGTATAGTAGGGCCTTGCGGTACAACCCGTGCTCAACCCATAGGGATTCCCCCTTTCACAGATGCACAGAACCCTCATGGAACCTGGGGATCTTAAGCTCGACCTCTTCCTGAAAAATGCTACAAACACCCTGCGTAAGACGATATGATTTCTAGCTCCCTCCAATAAAAAATCAAAGACCAAATGAACTCCAATGAGAACTCTAGATGAATCCTCCTCTTGTCTAGCTAGGGTTTATATTACACCACCAAAACTAAACCTGCAGTGGAAGGGTTTTTCCCAAAACCCCAACAAAAATGCTGGCTACAAGAGCACTCAATAAGATATCAAATCATAATGCCAAGGGGAAGGGTTACTCCTCTATTTATCCTTTCTTGGACCTTCTAGATATTTCCCCTATTTTGACCAAATCAAATCTTCACTTTATTTTCCCTCCAATTCCATCAAATATATTTGTTTGTTTTATTTGATGTCACTTTTAGGATTTGTCATTATTTTTACCTAGTGACACCAAATAAACCTCCTCGACTCCCATTTTTTCCTTGTTGAATATAAAATAAGGGGACATTAAAATCCTCCCTTCCCAAGATTGCTTGTCCTCAAGGAATTCCAGATTAGGGTGCTGCAAGATCTTCTCCCCTTCCCAGGTAACATCTTCTACGGGAAATCCTCTCCATACAATCAAGTAATCTCGAATGAAACTTCTTCTCAGTCTTCGTTCCCTGACATCAACAATCCTCTCGAGATATAGAACCAACTTTCCCTCCTCATCTAGTGGGGGAAGATATGCTAAAGCGGTGACCTACTGTCCCAATGCCTTCTTAAGGCATGGCACATGGAAGTTATTGTGGATCCTGGTACCCTCTGGTAGCTCCATCTCATATGCTACTTTCCCAACTCTCCTGATCACTCTGTAGGGCCCATAAAAGTGGGCTTAAGATTCTCTACACCACTCTTATTCAACGACGACTGTCTGTACCACTACAATTTGAGAAAGACAAGATCTCCAACCTCAAAGCTGCGTTCTACCCTATGTCTATCTGCATACATCTTCTGTTGATTTTGAGCGGCCTATAGATTCTCCTTTAGTACTCTTAAGATGTCCTGACTTTCCCTTAACCAGTTCTTGGCCTTAGGGGCTCAAATATCTCCAAACGCTAAATCCACAAACTATGGATCATCATAGCCATACAATTCACTGAATGGGCTCATCCAAATGGACAAGTGATGAGTGGTGTTGTAACAATGCTCCCCGAGATGCAACCATTTTATCCATGCCCATTTTTTCCTTGACACATAGTTCCTTAGGTACCCCTCGATCCGTTTGTTTACTATATTGGCCTGCCCATCTGTCTAGAGGTGATAGATAGTGCTAGGTTTCAAATCTATCCCATATAACCTGAATAGCTCCTGCCAAAACACACTAAGAAACCTGTTATCCCGATCACTAACTATGTTCCTCGAAAGTCCATGGAGACTGAACACCTCCCTGAAGAATATATCTGCTAACTGAGATGTGTTGTACTCAATAGGAATATCAAAGAAGTGTGCATATTTAGTCAACCTGTCCACAAACATGTAGATACAGTCCCCACCCCGAACCTTTGGTAACCCTGTGACGAAGTCCATGGAAATTCTTTCCCACTTCTGCTCCGGGATCTCTAATGGTTGAAGCAGTCCTATATGATGTGTGAAATTTGACTTGTTCTGCTGGAAAGTCATGCAATCCATCACATGACAAGGTTCATCCGCTTTGATATCCTTCTGTGAGAATCTCTTCCTCAACTACCTATAGGTCTTCAGATACCCCTAGTTCCCTGCCAGTGGTGAATCATGCATTGCCCTCAAAATCATATCCTTGAGTGTGGAATCATGGACAAGATAGATCTTATCTTTTTAGTAGATGATTCCATCCACTACCCTATAGTTTTCATCCTTAATACTTCCCTCCATCATCTCACACGCAAAGGTGTTCTTGGAGTATTCCACCAAGAGAATGGATTTCGAGTCCATTGAGATCTCTGTCATGGAGAAGGCTTCATGTCTTCTAGATAAGGTGTCAACAACTATATTCTTCTTTCCCTTTACATACTCAATGTCGAAATCATATGCATGTACCTTACTTACCTACTTCTACTGCCTCTCATTCAGGTCCTGTTGCTCCAAGAAATATCTCAAGTTGTCACGGTTAGTTTGAACCACAAAGCGTCCTCGTACCAAGTACTATCTGAATTTTTCCAATGCATGCATGATGGGCAACATCTCCTTATAATAGATCAGGTAGAGCTTCTCAGGCTCCCTTAACTTCCTTCTCTCGAAAGTTATCAGATGTCAGTTATGCATCAATATTTCCCCTATCCTTTCACCAGATGTATCACACTCCGGGAGAAAAGGATGTGTAAAATATTGGAGTGCTAATACTGGGAAAGTGATGATGAACTTATTCATTTTTTAGAACACTACATGTGCATCCTATGCCCATCATAATTTCCTCTTCTTGGTGAGGTTTGTTAATGGCATAGTTAGTCGTGAAAATCCTTTCACAAAGCGTCTGTAATAGCTACATATCCCGAAGAATCCTCGTAGATCTATGAGTTATCTGGGGGTGGGATAGTCTCAGATGGTATGGATATTCTCCTGATGCACCTTTATTCCCTCAACACCAATCACATGACCAATAGTAAACCTGAACTCATATTTTTCCTCGTTGGAAAAAAGCGTCCGTTCCTCCATAATGGTGAGAATCTTGTCCACATGATTCAAGTGTTACTCCCACGTCCTGCTATAGATGAGAATATCGTCAAAGAATACCAGTAAGAATTTCCTCAACTGTTTGTTGAAGATATGGTTCATGCATGACTCAAAGGTAGATGGTTCGTTAGTCAAATCGAAGGGCATGGCTAGAAACTTGTAGTGCCCATAGTGACACTTGAATGTTTTTTTTGGATATCCTCCTCCCTGACCTGAATTTGGTGGTATATTGATCGCAGATCAACCTTTGAGAAGTACACTACTCCATGCAGCTCGTTGATCAACTCATCAATCCTGGGTATTGGGTATTAGTTTTTGATGGTCTTTTTGTTCAGTGGCTTGTAGTCTATGCACATCCTCATAGTACCATCTTTCTTCTTCACTAGTACAACTGACGAAGCAAAATGACTAGATCTATGCCTTATGTGTCTTATCTCTAGCAACTCCTTTATGGACTTCTCTATTTCATGCTTGAATCTTTTGGGATTCCTGTAAGGAGTGGTGATCATGGGCTTCGACCCCTCTCTAGCTCAATGACATGGTCAAATCCTATGTTAGGTGGTCTCCTTGCTAGAAATGGTTCAAACACTCTCTCATGCTTTCAAAGCAATGCCTGGATATCCATGATAGTGTAATGCTGGCATTCATGTGATGGATTCTCCATGGTGATCAAGCACTCTGTTGCGTAAGCCACATCCCCGTGTCTAAAAAAGGCCTCCATGCATTGGTTAGACACGATCCTAGGAGCACCTATCGACATACCTCTCAAGACGACTCGTTGTCCACCCTTTTCCTGGAATTCCATCCTTGTGTCCTTATAATTCATGCAGATATCTCCCAAAGAGTATAGCCACTAAAATCCTTGCACCACATGAGTATTTTCTAAATCCACGACATAAAAGTCATTGATCAATGTGTAGTTTCCCAAGGTTACTTCCATTCCCCTGATACTATGAGTACACATCATGTTGTACCCATCTGCTACTACCACACTGAATCCATCGAAATACTCTGTAGGGATATTTCTCCTGGTGACAGGTGCAACATCATTGAAGTTATGGGTGGCTACAACATCCACCAATGTTATAACCCTCTGCCCATGCACAATGCCTCTGATCCTGAAGGTATAATATTTAGGGACTCCTGAAAGGGTGGAAATGGTCACTCCCTTAGGGATATCTTGATATGGATCCTACTCTTTAGTTTGTGGCTCACCACTATCCTGTCCAATACCTTCACTATCACCGTCATCCTCCACATCGGAAACTACCTCAATGTAATGGAATTTACCTTTGCCCATACATCTATGACCTGGTTCCCATGGATCTTTGTAAATAAAGAAAAGTTTCTTCATCCTTAGTTCTCTCTGAGTCTCCTCATCCGTCTTGTCCTTCCCTATCCATGACTTATGGGGAAACTTCATCTCCTTACCTCCTTGAGGGATGAAGGATTTTGTTGGTACCTTCTTGTTGACTGCATCCTTCATGTCCTGTGATCTCATAATGGTCTCATGCAATTTGGTTGGACTAAAGGCATTCACCCATCCTCTCAGGGGTTCAACTAGACCCTCTGTGAATAACATCACCAACCTTTCCAGAGAGATATATGTCACCATAACTACCATCCTCTGAAAATATGTGATGTATGCTTTCGGTGTGCATGTCTGTCTCAATTGTGCCAACTCCCTGAAATGTATCTCAGGATCCTTTTGGTCAAACATATCCATTAATATATGAGTGAATTCCACATATGAAGTGATGTTGGCGTGCTTTAATGTCACCAACCCATGGTACCAAAATTCATGAACTTCTCCTTCCAAGTGAAGGGTGGCATACTTAATTGCTTCGAATTCGGTCATTGGGTTAAGTTGGAGGTAAGTGTCCAACTTATGTACCTAGGCCCTAGCCGTGCTCTTTGCAGACCCATCAAAGGGTGGAATAGTCAGCCTTCCCACCTTGTGCATGAGATCAAAGTTCTACGGGCTCTGTGCTCCCCTGTTCCCTTCCTTCTAACTTTATTTATTTTTGAGGTCACAAAAGTATTTAAAGGAAACTTTCTCATGGATATATTCATCTATCGTCTCGTACTCCCTATATGAGGTGTTAATATCAAGCCCCTAATCTGGTTGCTCCTGTGCTCATGTAGGTTTCCTTGTCAAGAACTGTGGAAATAATGGTCTGGGTACCTTTCTGCTCCCTACCTGAAAGACACTCTGTGTTGGAACATAGGTATTACTCCCTTCAGGATTCCTACCATCTCTATGGCTGGCCTCTGCACGGTTCCCATTGGTACCTCCTAGGTTTTGGTTTGCTTGGTTGTGAGAAATATATTGTGTCATGAATTGTGTCAATAGTTTCTTCCCATTAGCTATGGACTCTAACAAATGTATAGTTCTATCTTCAACATGGTCCCCCATAACTCCTTCTACTTATACTTCTTCTAATGATTATGGTCATGGGGTAGGTTGCTTCTCATGTCCTCTAGTTTTCCTTGGAATCAATGCCTCAATAAATCACAAGATGGAAAGATCACCAACTCTGATACCACTGTAATGTTCCCAACTAGGAAAGGAGGGAATTTTATATATTTTTGCCCAAAATTTGTTGTTTCTTCTTATATGAATGTGTTTTTAACTTCTTATAGATAGTTTTATTAATTTCCTAGGAATATTGTCAAATATATAGCATACATTCATCACACAAAAATGGAGCAGATAATCATGGAATCTTATTATTGATGGAAAAATCCCAAAATCAGTACAATGATGTCTAATGGTTGTAATAATAGCTGCATAATACTATTGAGCACATAAATCTAACAGATTCCATGAAGCTACACAATTTACTACAAAAACTCACAAGAAAAACTTGGAATCATGCCAACCTATGGTGTCCACTGATCCAAGACTCACCAAGCCTTACTTTGCTTTGCTCCAATAACACCGATCTGCAGTCAACCCCCTCCTGAGCTGCTCACAAACTTGGTTCGATAGATCGTTGCAAACCCCAATTCATAGAGGTCCTCATGGGATGAATGCGGTGCGTCTAGCGGGGCCTCACGGGAGAACCCATGCTCAACCCACATGGATGCCCCATTTCACATATGTGTGAAACCCTCCTGTCACTTGTGGATTTGAAGGTTAGACTCTTCCTGAAAATTGCTGCAAACACCTTGTGCAAGATGATATGCTTCACAACTCCTTCCAGTATGAAATCAAACATCAAATGAAATCTAATGAGAACTTTGGATGAATCTGCCTCTTGTCCAACTAGGGTGGATATTGCACCATCGAAACTAAACCTGCAATGGAAGGGTTTTCCCCAAAACTCCAACTAAAACACTGGCTACAAGAGCACTCAATAAGATATCAAATCATAATTCCAAGGGGAAGGGTTACTCCTCTATTTATCCTTTCTTAGACCTTCTAGATCTTTTCCCCAAGTTGACCAAATCAATTCTTCACTTTATTTTCCGTCCGATTATATTAAATGTAATTGTTTATTTTATTTAATGTCACTTTTAGGATTTGTCATTCTTTTTACATAGTGACACCAAATAAACCTCCTTGACTCCCCTTTTTTCATTGTTGACTATAGCCTACGAGATTTGTATATGCTATTGATTCATCCTCCGTCACAATCTATTGGAAGGGGTCATTACATACATATATGTTATTCTTGTTAATCTTGATAGTGCATATTCTGTTTTTGTATATACATTTTATGCCACCAAATAATCTCTAGGGAGTGGTTATAAAAAACCCTCTCTTGAGTCCTTTTTTGATGCTCTGATTCGAGAGAAAGATAAGCTTCTGCAAATTGGAGTGATCAACATTGTAGGTACCTCCAACAAATCCTTAGTAATCCAACAAAAAGATAAATCCAAGAATCAAAAGAAGCAAGATCCTCACCACAACAACAAGAAAAACAAGGGTCCCAAACCCTCTCAGTCAGTTTCCTCTCCTAATGATGACAAAGGAGAAAACTATAAAAATAAGAAGACTGGTGACAAACATTGCAACTTTTTTGGGAAAGATGGTCATGTGGAGTCCAAATGTTTTAAAAGGATGGAATATTTAGAAGCAACGATGAAGAAGTACACCATCAATATTGATTCTTCTTCTTCTTTTTCTCATGGACATGCATTTTCTTCTTCTGGTTTATCCTTCAACACAACTTCTACTTCTTCTTCTAATAAGTGGATTATTGATTCTATAGCATCTTATCATATGGCTAAGGATAAAGCCACATTTTCTGCTCTAAATGAACGTACCAAAAAGAAAATATTTTTTGGTGATGATAGATCTCTTAGTGTTGTAGGGTCTGGAACAATTCAGGTAGATGATGGTTATTTCAATGATGTATTATGTGTTCCAAGTCTTTCCTGCAACCTTCTATCAATATATCAAATCACTCATTCAGGTGAAGGTAAAACCATAGAGTTTTCACCTCACGAAGTTGTAATCAAGGATTTAAAATATCGTAATCATGTCCTCACAACTGGTATTGTTGATGATATTACCAGGTTTTACGAATTTGACAACTTTAGGTCATCATATTTTCCATCAGTTTTCGTTGCTCATAGTGATGACTTGAGAAAACTTTGGCATGAGTGGTTTGGTCATCTAAACTATCGTTCATTGCAACATCTATGTAATCAATATATGGTGAATGGTATTCCTCTTGTTTTCTATAGAGATGGTGTTTGTGTCAGTTGTGTAATTCAAAAACATAATTGAGACAATTTTGACAAACGTGCTTTTTGGCATGCCTCGGCCCCGTTGCAGCTTGTTCACAGTGACTTGTGTGGTCCACTTTCTTCTCCTTTTTCTGGGTGCAATTATTTCTTAACTTTCATTGATGACTTTTCTAGACGCATTTGGGTTTACTTCTTAAAACTTAAGTGCAAAGTTTTTGACAATTTCTTGGCCTACAAGGCCCTTGTAGAAAAGCAATCTAGACATCAACTTCAAAGGATAAGAACATATAATGGAGGTGAATATGTGAACGATAAATTTACAAGTTATTGCACTGCATAGGGAATCCAAATGAAACACATTGTTCCATATACACCACAACAAAATGGTGTTTCTAAAAGAAAGAACCGTACATTTAAAGAAATGGTTAATTGTATGATCAAATCTAAGGGATTAAGTCTAAATTATTGTGTGAAAGCCATTAAATGTGTAAATTACATAGTAATCACACTCCCACAAAGGATCTTAAAAATATAACACATGAAGAAGCATGGAATAAAATTAAACCATATGTAATCCACTTCCGTGTATTTGGAAGTGTAGCATGGGCTCACATTCATGATGAGAAAATGAAAGGTTTACAACCTAAAAGTGAGTAGTGTATTTTTGTTGGTTATTCTGAAGATGTAAAAGGTTATAGACTTCTTCAACCTCATTCAAATGAAATTATTATTTGATTAGATGTTAAATTTGATGAAAATCTCTTTTCCTACGATCCTAATTTGACATTTGTGCCTTCTTCTTCATGCGATCCATATTCAACGTTTGTGCCATATTCTATTCCTATTCTGGTTTCTTCTTCTTCAGATGATGACAATGAGGATGAAAAAACACCTTCGACTTCTCACCTTCCTCCATATGATTCCATTGAACATGAACCTGCACTGGTACCAACATGAACCTGCACTGGTACCACCACTTCCCAGATGGGTCCATTCAACTCGAGAAGTAGTTGGTGATCTTGTCGGTGATCCTTTATATGACCGTCAAACACGTTCATAGTTCTAGCGAGCCTCTTCTCTTTTGGTTCAAGTTTTAGAGACTCATGATATAGAGACATTTGTAAAAGCTTCAGGTCATCCAGATTGGGATACAACAATGAATAAAGAGTATCTCTCTTTAATGGTGAATGCTACTTGGGATCTTGTACCTCTTCCGAAAGGAAGAAAACTTGTCATATGTAAGTGGGTCTACAAAACTAAGTATGCATCATATATAAGTGTTGAATTACATAAGGATTAGTTAGTTTCCAAAGGATTCTCCCAAGTTGAAGGAATTGACTATAATGAAACATTTTCACCTGTAGCCAAAATGAATTCCATATGCCTTTTTCTAGCCCTTGCAACCTCACATAAATTGGAGGTCCATCAGATGGATGTTAAATCCACCTTCTTGCATGGGGATTTGCAAGAATAAATATACATGGAACAACCTCTTGGCTATGTCCAGAATAACTCCATCCTTGTTTTTCTCCTTAAGAAATCTCTTTTCTCAAGCAAGCTCCTCAAGCTTGGTATGAAAAAATGGAAAACTTTCTTCTTGATATTGGATTTTTTAGATGTCATTCTAACCCCAATGTCTATACCAAGAAAGTAGGAATCCATATCATAATCCTTTTTCTTTATGTTGATGCCCTTATCATCACTGGTAGTGAACTTAAAATTTTAACCCATGTGAAAACCATCCTTAAGAAGAAATTTGAAATGACCGACTTAGGCTATTTGCATTATTTCCTTGGCCTCCAAGTTTTGCAAACCAAGGACGAAATTTTTCTTTCTGAGTCTAAGTGTGATTACGACCTTCTTCGTCGCATTCAGATGGAATATTCTAAACCAAACCCTTCTCCCTTCTAGTCTAGAGTCAAACTTTTTTCCACCTGTACTTCTCTCGAAGTTGATGCCACTTTGTACCATCAATTAGTTGGCATCCTCTTATACTTGAATCTTACTCATCTTGATATTTACTTTGTTGTTGGTCTTGTTTCTTGGTATATGTAGACACACACCCCATGAAATCCATTGAAAAGAAGCTGAAATAATACTTCAATATGTCTGGGGTACAATTTAGTTCAGGATACATTACAGTTTGGAGGGGGGGGGGTGGGGGGGTGTGCGCTCCTTTATTGTTTGGTTTCATAGATTCATATTGGTCTGGTGACCCTGATGATCAAAAGTCTACTACAGGTTATGTTTTCATCCTCAGTTTAGGACCTTTCACTTGGGATTGTAAGAAACAATAGGATATTTCTCTTTCTTCAACAGAAGCAGAATACCAAGTAGCGATTAATGGAAGTCAAGAATCCTTGTGGCTTCGACAAATACTTTTAGAGTTTGGATTCTAGCAACGACATTCGACAAACCTCTTGTACAACAATCCAAGTTCCATCTATTGATGCAAGGAATGGAAATTCATCACTCAAGCATTTTTAATCTTACTAGGCTAAGGTAAGATAAGCATGAATGTTACCCTAGGTTTATAGCCTCACAAAAATATCAATCAACTATCAAGAAATGTGTTCTTGGACCTGATGTTATTTTATAATTGTGTGTTTTATCTTAAATAAAATGTAAAAAATTTATATGTAAATGATTACAAAAATTAAAATTAATGAAGTAAAGAACATAACATTTTGAAAATCAGAAATACACAAGTCTCAATTGAGAAAAACCAGATTTTTATTAATAAAATATTTTTCTGAGTTACAACAAGAATGCCTCTTTTCAAACCTCTATGAGGGTGATGTTAATATTATGGTATCTTTGGGAGGTATTAACCTCTACGTGTAACCTTTGACGAGTCTATAATATTCCAGGAAGCAAGAAAAACCCTAGAAGGTTAGGAAATAACCTTAGAACACAATTCGTCTCAAGATAATAATTTATATTAAATTATTATCCTCCAGAAGTAGAAGTTGGCCCAGTTAGGTCACTTGGAGGACTATAAATAAGAGGGAACTAGAGCTCATTTGTCACACTCACTCTCACAAATGCATAAGGAAAAGTCGTGCACATGACTCGAAGAGAGTTGCAGCTGCTGTAGTGGTGAATTGGTCTTTGATTATTGTTAGAATTTATGCCTGGTTATGGTTTGGAATTTCTACTTGGTACACTAGATTTGGAGAGAGGTACGCTACCTTGGTTGGCTATTGGTTCTAGGGTTTTCTTCCATAATTATTTTGTCTATCAAGGTTAAGGTGCTTGGGGGTGGCCTTTGTGCCTATGGTTGGGTGACAATATTGCTATATTGTCTACGGTGAAACAAACACATCGATTATTTCTAACAGGTTATGGGCCCACACTATATTTAAATAGTCTAACCACTGGAAGGTAGATTGGGAGGATTTTCTTAGTTGCAATTACAGTTGCAGTCATAGTTTTGCTGCAACAACGAAACCCTAGCCCTCATGTTGAGGCACCTTAAGTGAAGTGCTTGACCCAATTCCTGGATAACCTAGTGCGCCCTAGCCTAGATCACCTCCTATTACTCTCAGCAAGCCAAGACATCAAAATTGAAATTTTGGTCAAAGTTAACATTTGACCAAGTCAAAATCTAAGGTTGACTAGTCAAAAGTCAAAACAAAAGGAAGTTATGAAGACAAAAGACCTAGCATGAAGAAAGTGTATGTTGTGCCCAAGATAAATATACTAAAAGGAACATTATGAGGTTTACCAATCCTCTAGCAGCTAAACCTCTGGTCCAACAAAGTCATTCTAAGGTTTACTGTCATAGTTAGGTAACAAAGGTATGTACCTATACATGTTATTTTATTTTGTATCATTAGCATGAGTGTGTTTGCAGGGAATGTACAAGGGATCTTGTCCAAAGCAGTGATCTTGGATTCAATGCATTCAGAAGATCAACACACTCTCTAGATTTGACTTGATATATCTCTTGTTGTTACGAAATTATGAACTTATAGTAAAAGTTATAAGCTAACTTTAGTCAAGATCTTATAAGGTTGAGATCGTATTCTCTAACTTAGTTTTCTGTCAAGAAATCATATTGTTTTAAGTTTAAGGGACATGTCGGAAATGATACTTGTCTCAGAAGAAAAGCAATTTAAGTGGAACAATAACAAGACTCCAGGTTTGCATATCAAATTTGACATCTTTATTATTGTCACTTAAGTAGCTTATACTACTCATTGTACTTATTTGCAAATATGAACTAACACCTACTCTAGGATATATTTCTTATTCTTGTTCTCAGACAAGATCATCTTAGTAATGCTACCAAGAAACTATCGTTCATATAAAAGATGTTGTATCAGAAACACTGTAGTTCTTTTTGTCTCAGGTAGGTTATTTCACAAAGGCTATCGTGAAGATGTATTTCCAGGCTTGTAGAAATTGCCTCTATCCTTGTCCTTATTATTTTTTTGATCTACAATCATAAACATATTGTCTTGGATCTTTCTTTTGTTTCTTGTCTTGTTCTGGGTAGGTACCCTTGTGAAATATGTTGACAAAACTTGATGAACAATCTTTGCGGAAGCTGTCATAGAAGAAGTTTATAAGGATGGAACAATACTTCCAACAAATTCTAGATGGTCAACAATCAGAACATATAGAAACAAAATTAAAGAGACTCAGAGGAAGTCAAACTTGAAGGGAGTCAGACTCGAAGGAAGTCAATAATCAAAAGGAAACCAGAATAGGCTTGTGACACTTTGCAGAAAGAAAAGAGAGATGCAATAGATGGAAGCGTGGACTCTCTCATATAGAGGGAATTGATTGTAGAAACATGCAGTCTCAGAATAAAAACAAGGAAGTTCTATATATTTCTCATTCAAGCATGAAGCCGATATTAGGAGGGAGCTAATCCCCAATGATATGATCCACTGAAGAATCCATGAAGGTTATAAATGGAAGTTTGATAGATACAAGGCGAGATTCGAGGCTAGAGTGTTCTCCTAGAAGGAGGGAGAAGACTATGATGACAACTTGTTCCAATAACCAGATATACCTCTACATGAGCCATTATATATCCTGCAATATCCATGGGTTGGAGTTTACATCAGATGGATGAAAATACTATTCTTCTCATCATAGTAATTGAAGAAGAAGCATATGTAGATAAACCTCAAGGTTTTTAGGTATACCACAAAGAAACCCATGTATGCAGATAGAAGACGACCTTGTATGGATTCAAGCAACTTGGTGCAGAGCCTCTCATGTACAAAAAAAGAACGATGAAAAATTCCTATGACATAGGAAGTGTATGAAAATGGTTCTTTAGAAGTCCATGATGATGGATTCCAAATCCATGGCAAACTCCCATGATGACAAATATGAGGAAGTTGAGAGACTTGATCTAGTAGACCCGTCCTTGTATTTATAATTGAATGGATTGTTGATGTATTTGGAGAATACTCAACTGGATATTTGATTTGCTATGAAAATAGTTCCAGGTGGAACCTAGCCATGATAATTGAATAATTGCAAAGCATGCCTTGAAATGTCTTCGTGAGACGTTTGAGTTATGATATACAACTGCATGGATTTATCAATTCAGATTGGGTAGGGAGTGAATATAAAAAAAGAAGTACTTCTTGGATATGTTTCAGTTTTCCATGATATCATGGGAGAGCAAGAAACAAAAGTATGTTGCACTCAACACTGTAGATGCAGAGCATATTGCAGCTTGTGATGTTTCTACGAAAGTAGTGTGGCTCTGTAAGCTGTTTTTTGGACTATTTGATCAGGTGCTGGATTTGACCATGATATATTATGATAACCATAGCTGTGTGAATCTCTTAGAGAACTCGATGTTCCATGACGGGTCGAAGCACATTGAGATCAAGTATTATTTTCTCCGTGATAAAGTCTAGAGGGGAGAAGTAGTTCTCCAGTATATCTCCACTGATGAGCAGATAACAAATATTTTTGGTAAAGCCTTTGTCCAAGATGAAAAGTTTGCATACTTAAGGGGAAATATGAGACTCATGGAGATTAATTCGTTATTGGAAATGGAAGTGATTACTCCCTAGGTTGGGAGGGAGCACTGATATGTTATTGATATAGGGACAATCATTTTCTAGTTTGGAAAATGGTCTAGGTTGGACAGTCACTTTCCAGTTCGGAAAGTGCTCAAAGATTTTTGATGGACAATCATTTTCCACTTTAGAAAATGGTCCATAATGGAGACTCATTTTCGTAACGAAAAATGGTCGAATAGATTGCTGATGTACCGTAGACAATGATTCCCCTTGTGGCTAGTGTGGGGGAATGGTCTAGGAAAATCATTCTCCTTGGAAGTCACTCTAAGAAGTGGTCAAGCAAAATGGTCCACCTCTCCGGGCAATCATTCTTTCAAAGTTCATAGTTGTGAGCATTTTCGAAGAATGGTCCAATGTAGGAGGTTGGTGCAGGACAAACATTTCCATAGGAAATGGTCCAGCCAGTCATTCCCTAGGGAAGAATCATTCTCTCCATGTTGCACTGTGAATCACGCCGAAAGAGTGGCCCAGTTAGGTTGAATGGTCCAGGTTTAGCAATCAGGGACAATCATTCCCTAGGGCAGAATCATTCTCTCTAGGTTGCACTGTGAATTGTGCCGGAAGAATGGCCCAGCTAGGTTGAATGGTCCAGGTTCAGAAATCAAGGACAATTGTTCTTCTATTCTTGAGAGAATAGTCCAAACAACCCATGTCTGATGTTTAACTTTCCGAGGGAAGATGCTCTTCCAGATCTCACATATGTGAGTGGAAGAGTGTCCTATATGATTAAGTTCATATCATGATATTGTTTATGTAGGTTGATATCAAATGATATGATTGTTGTAGAGGCTGTATTTCTCTGGAAAATAGTTGTATGCTACTGTGGTGGATGTGATCCACTGGTAGTGACTATGTGTCACTGGTTAGTAGCCATGGGATACTAGGAGTGGTTGTGTACCATTGGATAGTAGTTGTATACTATTATGAATAAACACAATTGTGTTCTATTAGATGGAATTGTAGTAGTTATATGCTACTATATGAATTCCATGGAGACTACCACTAGTGTTGGAGATGATTTCCAGCTAGATGGATAGTCAATGTGATGGTGGACATACATTCTCTCTATGGAGAATGGTCCAGGTTGACAGATTGCTGACATATCATGGAATAGTATTTTCCTAAGGCACATATTGTGGGCCAATTAAGAAAATGGTTTAGGACCGATATTTTCTAAGGCATATGGGTAGAGATTGATCTCTATGGTACATATGACCCGACCAGAAAATAGTTCGAGACTGACATTCCTGTAGGAATGGTCTCTGTAACCAATAGGGTGGATTTCAAAATCTGGGAGGACTGACATTATTCTAGGACCTAGGTCCATATTAGAAGAATGATCCTTGTAGCCCATTCTGGGTCTTTGAGCATCTATTTGGACAACTATTCTCTAGGACGTGTCTCCGGATTAGAATAATGGTCCTTATATCACTCTGTTGAGTGAGTGACTTATTCAACATCATGCCCGATTACTCAGATGGAGTATGGCCTCAAGAGATGATGCAGTTGATTCTATCAGATGATACTGATAGTGGTGATGGTGCTTGTGATTTGATCATGATTTATCTTGTGTCACTATGATGATGCTACCAATTGAATGGTCTGTTTGTGCTCAATACCATTTCCTTTATTACCTCCCTAACTAGGAGGGAGTGTTGATATTATGGTAGTTGCAGGAGGTATTAATCTCTACATGTAACCTTTGATGAGTCTAGAATATTCCAGGAAGCAAGAGAAACCCGAGAAGGTTAGGAAATAACATTAGAAGACAATTCATCTCAAGATAATAATTTATATTAAATTATTATCCTCCAGAAGTAGAAGTTGGCCCAGTTAGGTCACTTCGAGGACTATAAATAAGAGGGCGCTAGAGCTCATTTTTCACACTCATTCTCACAACTGCATAAGAACAAGTGGTGCACATGAATGGAGGAGAGATGAAGCTCATGCAGTGGTGACTTGGTATTTGGTTATGGTTGGAATTTTTGTCTGGTTATGGTTTGGAATTTCTGCTTGGTACGCTAGCTTTGGAGAGAGGTACACTGCCTTGGTTGGCTATTGGTTCTATGGTTTTCTTCCAGAATTATTCTGTTTGTCAAGGTTAAGGTGCTCAGGGGTGGCCTTTGTGCCTATGGTTGGGTGACAATATTGCTATATTGTCTACGGTGAAACAAGAACACCTATTATTTCTAACAGGTGAGGACCAATATTAAACTTAGAAGTATAAGATGGAATTGGACATCAAATATAGACAACTGGTATTTGAAAGAAAATGATCAAGATTGTATACACTGTATCAACCAAGTCACAAGCTCACCAAGTCTCAAAATACTCTTAATCAATCCTGAAACTTAATTCAAAAATTCTAATAAAACTACACAGATTATCAAGAGAATTTAATGACCCTTTGAAGCATGTCAAATATCAATACTTCCTAGTCCTTTCTTCTTTGTCACCTTTAGAAATATCTTGCTATCAACAAGAGGATTAAGCCTTTTTAAGAAACTCAAAAAATGAGAAGACATAATTCAAAATCTCAATATGAAACAAGAAAAAACATGATCAACAATGTTTCTCTCTAATTCCTCATGTCTTCTTTGTCCTTTGGTTCTTTCTTTTATTCTCCAAAAGGTAGTTTCTCTAGTAGTTGAACTACTTTTAGTTTACTAAAGTTAAATAACTTTAGTTAATAAATAGGACAAATAATGTTATTGATAAGGATAATAATAAATAAACAATAACTAAATAGGTGTCCTCCCCACCCCCCCTCTATAATGCGACTCTTTATTTCAATTATAAAAATAGATTTTCCTTGTTGCTCCATACAACCATCAAATATAAAATATATCAACATGTTATAACATACCATAAACATGCATCTCGAACACCATGGCAATATAAAACACTTGTGTCTCCCATAAAATAACATGATATTTAAAAGTTTCAAAATAAAATGTCATGGTTCAACCATTTGTCATAGTCAAAATCATTCCAAAACATGATTAAAATTACTTAAGAAACTTCTTCCCGAAAAACTCATCTCTTTCTTTAATAAATTCTTCATATTGGAACTTTTTCTCTTCCAGTTGGGCAATTTCAGGATGCTCTTCATGTAAAATTCTCTTCCCACTTTCTGCTAATTTAATATTTGAATGAGATGAGGAAGAGGATTTGGCCATGGTTGAAGTAATAGGTTGCTTACCTTTTTCAATTTGGGAGCAATGTGGTGTGGTTTTATGATTCTTTGGAGGAGGAGTAGGAGGCATGGATTCATGTGTAGCAGTTGTGTAAACATGTAGCACTGGATGAATTGGAGGTAAAGGAATTGATGCACCAGAAACAAAAATATGAATAGGTGGAGGAGGGTGAGGCACATGCCACTGATTTTCACTTGAAAAAGGATTAGTAGATAGTTACCCCATCCATCAACATGAGGCTATGCAGGAGATTCTGAGATATTTAGAATATGAGGGTGAGTCTACATGGTAGCATTATGGGTTGAATGAGGTTGTGGAAAATCTTGTTGTCCACCAAAGTTCAAGTTCCCTGTTTGGATTAGCTTATGGAAATCATCAGAGTCAACATCAAAATGAATAGAAAACCTCATTTTTTTATGCCCCCGGGTTGCCAAAAGATATTAGGCCCTCAACCTCTTCTTCCTCTATTTCCTCCATTGCCTCCTCTGTTGTTACCCCTGCTAAATAAACTCATCTAAAACCATGATAATCCAATTAGCACAAGTATAAAACAACAATAAGGTAAAACCTCTAATACAATTTGTCTAAATGATTAAATTGGCTTTGACATGACACAACCATACAACATAAATGGGATGTGAAAAGGAATCAAGTGAAATAGGGATAGAAAAATATCATCCATTAACCATATCCAATCTATAGCATACAATATTGCAATCCATACATGCTGACCATTATTTCCCAAAACAAGTCTGCTCATCTTTATTCTACAGAATATATATACAAGTGTCTACCAATCAACAAATACGTTCTTATCTTTTTGCTCTATTCTTTTACCATGTTGACCATATCAAAATGCATATTTTCTTATGCGATTATTTTATTATATAGAAGGGACTAAAATGGAGTAAGGAAGTTAATGATAAGGACTTTAGGAATAACTTATGAAAAGTGATATTGTTGAGGGAAATTAAATCTATATAATAAGCATATGACTTATTCTCAATGAAATTCAATTTCACCAAATCATCAAAAGTGTCTTCATTGTTTTCTAACTTGATTAACCCAAACCAACCATGCCAAAAAAATGTATCCAAGTCATATCACACCATTCATAATTGTCATAACATAATCTTTCCTTTGACTTATATATCCAAGCTATGCCATTTCTGATACAAAATATTTCATCCTAATTACATAAATAGGGCATAGATGAGAACATAAAATTAATGAATGGGAATTCAAGAATAATTTGTGAAAAGTGGAAATAATGAAGGAAAAATGAGTATGTAACAATCCCTTTATTTTTCACACTTATATTTTACTCAGAATTCAAATCATTATGAGCAACCATATGCAAAATATTTCTCTGTTCAAAATAAATCTTTTAAACAAACTGAACTATAGAATAATGTCCCACAATGCCTGAAGTTATATTCGATTAGTTCCATTTAAAACTAATCTCCAACCAATTGACTTTGTTAATTACTGAATGAAATACACCATTATTGCATATATATGTAACTTAAACTCAACCAACCTTTTTCTTAGTGATGCAATAGGTTGAAGGAATGAAACAAGGCAAGTGGAGACATTAAGTATTGAATATGAAGACCCGAGTTCAAAACTATAGCTTGTAATCACAAATCTGGATTTTGAAACCCATTTTCAAAATTGTCATACTCAAACCAAATGACAATATTTCCTTCTTTTAAAAGTATATCAATGACATATTTTCCAACAAAAACCCATACTATCACTTGTATAAAATTTCAACCAAAATATCATCAGGTTGTGGATAGTCATAAGAAGAAGCACAATTTGACTAGCAAAGACATCATATGCATGACTTCAAAAGGTCTGGGTTCAAATATCATGATCTTTTGTTTATAGAAAAGGTTTCAAAACTCATAGTTTCAATACTTGATTCCAGATTATGAATGAAGTCGTCAACAAGTAAACTCTTTTTTTAAATGATTAGAATTATATACCACAATATGTTGGCATTTGAAGAGAAAAGGAATGAGGGATTGTGACTCAAACCCTCTGCATATGCAAATTTTCTTTAAAAAATTCATTTCTAGATTAGGGTTCCATAAAACTTGTTACTTCTATCCAACTGAATAAACTAGGAGCAAAGCCAAGTGCAAATATTTTGAATATATATAACATTTGAGAACCCAAAGAAACTGCTTATTCCAGGCCTCATAATAATCACACCCATTGTCAATGATATAACTTTTTATATCATAACAAAATTATGAGTGGAACCCAAAAAATATATAACTTTGTGGGATTGATTATGTATTAAACCCTTCATTGAAAGAGAAACCTATTATGCAAAGCTAAAAATCGAAACCATTGACACTTCCAGGTGTAGATATTCCTTTCAAGTTTGACCCATATGGAACAAATATCTATCCATTATAGCACAACCAAAACATAAACCAAACCACACTAATATTTCCTTAACTGTATATGCAAATGGGTAATCCCAAAATGACCAAAGACTAAGAAGAAAAAGATAATTTCAATCTCAATCTCAATCGTATGCAAACAGGGATTGTCGAAAATTTCATCTTTTCATTTAAAATGTTATGGAAAGTGCAATCATGGAAGAGCCAAGTAAAAGTGTTGCTATCTTTTTGTATGAAAACAATTTCTTCATTTTCCTTTTCAAGAAACGGTAAAGAGGGTAAGGATAAGACATATATGCAAACAACAATGTCAAACTAGAACCAAAATTAACCATTTTTGAGACAAACTTGCAGTAAAAGATGTAGAAGAGACTGCAAAGTCATACCTTTGCAAAATGATGCCTTTTAAACTAGGAGGAAGCCTGAGTTCGTTACCAAAACTGTCAAGTGCGAGGGTTTAAACTGATAGAGCTCAAACCTCTTTCTTTCCAATTCTAACATGGAAAATGACCGAAAACCAAGGTGAATGGAGAGTGTTAGAGCGCGGGACTTTGGATTAATTACCAATGTCCCATCGCCTTCAATGCATGGCTAACTCATCGTCGTTTCCAAACAAACATCCATTAACATGCATGCCATGTCACTAGTCCAAAACCCTTGTAGTATGTGAGTTTTCCATCGTATCACATCAAATACACCTCGATCCCACTGCTCGTAACTCCAAATTAATCCATAGCATAACCAATATACCACATGGAATATATTTTGAAAATTTCAACACTTTAACATATGTAATGTAACAATAATAACATATGCAAGCTCCAAATGTTAGCCATGAGCCATATAATAACTACATATACCATGTATCAGATGGTTTGTATGCAAAGTCTTCACTTGTGTTAACACCATAACCCATAATTTTAACAATGAGATTATATTAGTTGCAAACCATATAAAAACCATAATCCCAACTATATTTAAAGTATAGTATTCCAAAGATGGGACAAACACTTTGCTCTATGAAATCAAAGACCATGAGCTACTTTGTAATACTCATACATTAGAACTCATAACACAATCAAACCTTAGCAACATATCTGATATAATATTGTGCTTGCAATGCTTTCATGCATGCGATGATCATTAGAACTACCTTTGAATATTCAATACCATCAAGACTGTCATGACTAAAGTCTTAGTTTGCATCCAAAACACCATGCAAGTGAATCTTTTTAAAATATTAACCATATGTATGTCCCAAATAACCATGAATCTATGATTGAAGAAGACAAAACTGAAAAATGTCATGTCGAGGTAAATTTTTGGAGACCAATTCTTTTGGATTTAACTCTCGGGGACCCCACCTAATAGCTATGCAGTAGTTGTAATCATAGGCTTCACAATATTTTGCAATATTTTTATATAGGTGATGAAAATTTGAGTCAAAATCTAGCGACTCCATAGGGAAGTCTGCTTATAGCAAGCTTAAAACTCAAAATTTTTCTGGTTATTGTTTTGAAGCTGAAAGTAAAGTTTGTTGGTATCTTCTTTTCCTCAATTTGTTACAAAAAAAAAAATCTGATGTGCTCTTATATTGATTTACTCATGGAGGGTAGCATGGGAAAGAAGAAGAGGGGAAACATCTGAAACCATCAAGTTTAGACAAAAAATTTGTAGGTACGGAAAAAACTACATAAGTATTGTTGTGGACCACAAGTCATTCATTCAACTTTATTGTTGTTGTAGAACAAATTAATGATTAGAAATCGAAATCAAAATAGAAAAATAAGATTTTAATCTAAAAGAAAGACAAAAGCAATAAAACTATACAAGCTTAAAGTCAAAAGAAACTCAAATAAGCAAAAAGACAAAGCAACAACAAAAGAAAAATGGAGAACATAAAACAATAT
>ML779795.1:568839-600646 GCA_009831015.1 Picea engelmannii
GAGTGGGACCTATAGCCTATAGGCTAGCACTTCCTCCCACAGTAAAAGCACATAATGTTTTCCATGTTTCATTATTGAAGAAATATGTACATGATTCTAATCATATAATTGACTGGTCTGTGATCCAGGTGGAACCAGAGGGATAATTACTACTAGAACCTCAATGCATACTGGACAGAAAGGAAAGCCACTTAGGAACCAAACCATTACACAAGTCAAGGTGTAGTGGAAACATTTTGGCCTAGATGAGGCTACCTGGGAAATTGAAGATGCCATGAAACAGGCATATCCGATTTTGTTTACTTTTGTACATACACGTCATATTGATAGATAGAACATCGAGGACGATGTTCCTTTAAGGGGGAGGGAATTGTAACACCCTGTTTCCCCCAGTCTGTAAAAATAACTATATTGGCCAAGAACTATGGAAAACTCGAAGACGTGAATGTTTAATTTGACGGACCTTTTTATAAAAGGTCGATGAATGTAAATTATGTTATGAGTATGTGTTGCATGGATGCTGGGAGGGGGATGTGCTAAAAGAGACCACGATGGCTAATGAGAGGTGGTGGAAGGGACCTGGAAAGGTTGCGTTAACTTCCACCGAGCCAATACCGTACTGGTTTTACTTGCTTAAAGACCAAAGCAACTCTCTGACCCCGAAATGGATTTCTCATCAGATTGGTAGGTGGGGAGGCTCCTCAAGAGTTAATGAGGGGATGGGGGTGAACCACCCATCCGTAATAGCTGCTAGACCTGACCGCGGACGGGGAAATTCGTGCCACATGCAATCTTGCAGAGAAAAGGCAAGAGAGGAAGTGTGGTAAGGGAAGAAGAGGAGAGAACACGCGGGATGGGGATCGCGGGAGAGAACTGGAGAAACTCTGGAAACACAGGGAGTTTTGAACAGAGGAGAAGGAGAGTAACCTTCATCCTTGACTTCCGTTGAGCTGGAAGTAGAAAATTGAACCTCAAGCATCATGGTCTAGCTCGGGGGTGGCTAGTGGTAAATCCGTTTGGAGTCATTGAGCCTACAGTTGGGTGGAAACGAGCACCCCTCTCAGCAGTCGCGTCACACCTGGTGTTTTCTGATAAGTGTTATGTCTTGTATTTTTGAATCGACTGCATGCTCATGTTTATACGCTCATAAATGGTTCTTGTATGGAAGTGTTTGCCTGTGTTTTGATTTGGAGACAAGGGATACATGCTTATACTTATATGACCATAATCGGTCTATGTATAGAATGAGTAGATTCATAATACGAGTCCGTTCCCTTGAGAATTGTCCTATCTACTTGGCTCGTGCTATGCCTTGGTTTAATTTCTCGAAGGCACTTCTCTCGGGAAGTTTCCTTGCACTCCAGAGTCGGAGTGAGTCCCTTGAAAGGACTACCATGATAGTAAACCCACGAGTTTACTTTACCCTTACCACTGAATTTATAGCTCGGTGAATTAGGAAGACTTTTACTCAGGTCACCAAGCCTAGGGATAATTTACCCAAGAACCCTCTGAAATATCTGTCAGAGCTCTATTGCCCGTCGACCTTAACCTTTGCATAGGCAGGAGGGCGGACTTGGCAACGTCCTAAAATTCCCGGAGTAATGTTGGAATATGGAATGCATCTTTGTTCATCAACTTCATAGAGAATTAAACAAACATTTAGTGAATTTTTTCATGAGCATGACATACAAAGACCCAATTATATAAGCATACAAAGATATGCAAGTACAACTTGATTTTTTTTGAAAAAATCTCACACGGAAACCAAGGGATGCTTCCTCACATTCATAAATGGCATCCTTAGTAAATTCATCACCATAGACTAGTGCACCTAACCTAAGGGTATTTGAACCAGACATTTACCAACATAGAACTAGCCAAATTCCCAACAACATTGGCGACATCAGTTGAGCCAACTCTATGGGCTTACAAATTTTATTTTCCTAACATGTATTATCTATCTAAACATAAAAAATCTAGAAGAGGTCATTGCTAAGAATTAAGCACGTCCTGAATGATTCTAACCATCAAATTTGGGCCATTCCTTATGCTTCAAAATGAGGAAGACCAATTTGTTTTAGATCCATACCATCAAATATTAAGTTCCTATATTTGTTAGGATAACTATAACTATCTTCCCATGCTTTGCAATTTTTTTCTACTATGTTGAGGCCTCAATACACCCCAAACCACAAGGCATGGGACCCCCTTCTTACGATCCACTGATTGCATTTGTGAACATAATTCTCCTTGCATTATGCAATCCTATTTGTTTTCTAATCAATTATAAAAATTATAAATTTTGTGCCTTAGCTAATGATATACTATTTCTTTGATATATCTCTATATATATTTCCACATTAAAAAAATAAAAACCAAAAATTAATAATGTTATTCAAAAAAATTACAAAATTACATATGCTATATCCCTATCATAAGGTTAGTGATGGAAAAAAAATGTTCCTTAACAATATGGATATATTAACATATTCTTCATACAAATATCTATGTGTCTCTCATGATCTATATTAATATATTCTTCATACAAATATCTATGTGTCTTTCATCATCTATATTAACATATTCTTCATACAAATATCTATATGTTTCTCATCTTTCTTTTCAAAATCATTAGAGTTCAAGTATAAATACCTAAATCACATCTACAAAATATTCCACTTATAAATATATCAAAATAGATATGTGTAGAAATTAGATTTTAAATTCATCAATAGTACACTGATATTAGAGTCATAAAAAATATCAAGATAATAAAAATATATATGTAAAAATTTTGTTTGAAGACCACTATAGTCTTCCATGATCAACCATACTCCACAATACATCTTCACCTCTTCCTTTTGACGAACAATCAATTGGTTGGTTCCTTTCTCTATATGTGTTGAAAGGTGATGGAATCAAAAGATAAAACAATACCACTTATCTCCTCTACCAAAGTTTGCAACATAAAGTTTCTCATCTCACATTCCTTATTTATCCATTTAATTACAAGTAGAAAGTCACCAAAGATATTTAATCTGGATACACTTTTTTTTAGCTTAAGAAATAAAAAACCCTTTACTCCAAGGGATTTAACATCCCCTTGTGAAGCTCCATCAAAGTGTGCAAGGCCTAAATGTACCAATTTGATCAATAATTATTTAACATCTCCTTGTGAAGCTCCATCAAAGTGTGCAAGGCTTAAATGTACCAATTTGCTCAATAATTATTTGTTTGGTGGATTTTTTGATGATGGAAAGAAGTTATTTTCGAACAATGATTGAGAAATTGTTAGAAACTGAAACTAATAAAACTTTGGTTGTTATTCATGGATGCAAGTTATCTCATATTCATGTATGATTTCTAGAGTTTATTGCAAGTCTATGCCATTGAAATATGATTTTAAACATAGTCTTTGTTAACCTTGTTTTGATGGGATTAAGATGTTTGCAACTATCTTGTGGATCTAATTGGCCTTTTCATATTGTATGTAATAAGTGTGATGAAGCTCATGCTCTATATTTATGTGATATTGCATCACAATTCTAGTTTTATTTAAGTTGTTCCTGGTATTAGGATTTATTTTTTGCACTTTGCCTTCCACAATTTAAAACATAAAACTAATAAGAATCTTAAAATACATAAAATGAATCCAACATCAAGTGTTGCAAATTGGAGGGTATGCTAATAAAAGGTGGGAATCACATCTTAAGGGTTTTATCCTAGCAGACTTGTGGTGCATTGATGAGGGTCAAAAGGCTGCATCAACATGCTCACGAGACTATTTTTGTCCATGTTAATGTTGTTCATAATAATGATACTTGAAATAATTTTTTTATGAAAAATGTAGTGATAAACAAATTCTATAATAATCAATATTAATTAGATAGTATTAAACTTAAATACTAGTAATCTTACATTTCTCTACATCTATAGATATTTTTTGAAGCATGGATGAGATTAAGATGTTTGCAACCATCTTGTTGTAATACCTCTGTTTCGCCCCATATTGTAAATATAACTATAACTGGCCAAGATACTATGGCAGAATAAATATGTGTGAATGTTTGATTTGATGAACCTTTGTATAAAGGGTCAATGTATGAATTTTCTGTTATTAATAGAAATTGAATATGTGTTGCACAACTGCTGAAAGGGGGAAAGTTTTCCAAGATAGACCATGGATGCTATGAAAGAGATGGTGAGGGGAAACCAAGAATGGTTGATATGAACCTCACCAGACCAGTACCTACTAGGTGTAATTGCTCAATAGTCATCTGAGCCAGAAATGAATTACCAATTAGGTTGGTAGTTGGAAGGCCATCCTCAAGAGTTAATGAGGAGATGGGGCAGGGTACCCATTTGTAAGGCTTCTAGGCCTGGCCAAGAATTGGTATTCAAACCCACGCAACCTTGCTGAGGAGGGAAAGGAAGGAGGTAATTCGGGGATAGAGACAGATTTGCAAGACAACATAGTAGAGAAAATACTCTCCCGAGAAGAGAGGAGGAGTGATACTTTGACTCCGAAGTTGAGAGGAAAAAAACTGAGCAGTAAGCTCATTTTTGGATGAAGGAATCCACGATCAGGTTTTGGGATACAAGATGATAAACGAGACTGACAAGTGACTGAGGAAGTACTCGTGTAGACCTCCTTCCTTGGAGTAGAGAAAACCAATTGCCAATTTCTTGTGGGAGGAGGAGAGTAACCTTCGTGCCTGACTGTCATGGAGAAAAGAGAAATAATCTCTCTCAGAGCATCATGGTCTAGCTCAGTGGTGGCCAATGGTAAATTTGTTAGGACTGACTATGCCTATGGTTGGGAGGAAACATGCACCCCTTTCAACAATTGCTTCACCTTTTCTAGTTCTGATAAGTATTTTCATACTCCGTGTAATATATTGGATATGATGATGAAATATATGTGTTTATGATTAAGTCTTTCAGTATTTGAAAAATTATTAGAAATGCTCTTTGTTTTTTGTAAACTTTTATATCTATATGATATTGATTTATCTCAGTTTAGCTACTAGAGAGTCATGGGATGTGAGTCTGCAGGAGAGTTGGGGTAGGGGTGACTAAAATGCCTAAGTCCTGCCGGTCCTTTGAATTTGCCTTAGCGGAAATGTCAAGTTCATCTCTGTGGAGAAGGGAATTTTCCCTTCAGACTATCCACCCCTCGGACTGAGGGTTCATGCCCATGTCCTTAACCCATTCATTGCAAAATGGATTTGCGCTTAGCCCACAAGACTTCCCAAAGGATCCATGTGATCAGGGCCTAGGAACCCTGCGCTAGTCTGAAGGAGCTAGCTCCTTTGGGACTTCGGGGCTTATGCTAGCTCCTTCAGGACTTCGGGGCTTATGATTCCACAACCATAAAAAATAGTCGAAGGCCAGAGTCACGGAGTTAATCTGGACCGTTGGAACTGGAGGGACACATGTCCAAAGATCAACAGTTATCCAAAAATTCCGGGTATTCGACGTTAAAGGGACGCACGAGTTTCCCCGGAGCTCTGCAATATTGATTAAATCATGGACATAAATGCTAGGTACACGCGACGATAGATCCGGCGTGGTCTGGAAGGAAAGTCGAGAGATACACGCCAAACTCTTGAATGCCGAATTGACGAGGACCATCGATCTCTGAATCCTTAGGGATTCCTCTCAGTCGTCGATCTAAGAAACCACCCTCGATTACCCAACCGATATGGAACGCGTCATGGAGCGACACGTGGGCCTAATTGTCCACTGCCAAAGGTTGTCCGTTGAACTAGGACTGTTGGATGAACGTGTACGTGGCAAGAAATCCTGTGGTCTAGAGACTTCATACTCCAGAGGAATTTCACCAAGGGTTTTCAAGGTGTGAAAACCATCGAAGTCATGAACGACGACACAAATCTTGGTCATTGATAGGAAGAGGATGCGTGGCGCCAGATCCAAGAGTCCAGAGACTTATCTCTTTGGGGGATTTGCGTCAAGAGGACTCAGTAAGTTCTGAAGCCCGGAACTGTGAAGTAATGAGGACCGTGGATCTGTGGATCCACGTGGGTAAATCCCAACCATATGATGGGGGTTGACATGGATCACTGACGTCATCCCGGGTGACGTGGACCCGCAACCAAGGTGCCATGTGTCACCTATATTTGGTCGATTCACATACCCTTTATGACTGTTAAAGCATGACATGTGTCACCCCCTAATGAGGACATGTGTCACCCCTTGACCCTCACTGCATGTCAAACACTGGTTCATGCTCGTCTGGTCAACGTGGTTGGTGACGTATTCAGGACTCCGAGAGTTTGGATAACTTCGACGTTTGAAATATTTAGGGCATGGTACAATATGGGATGTTCAACATAAATCGCAAAACACCAATCGTCGAAGGGCCAAATCCACATGGTGAGAATTCAAAGGATTTGAGTGTAGGTTGATAAAGGAAGGTCCAACGACGATCATTGATCGTTGAACGCCGATGGAGCAATGACAATTGCCATTTGTCAAAACAACGAAACATAGGATGTTCAATGTCGAACGTCGATTGCTGAAGGGCTAAGGGCACGTTGTGATATTTCAGGACTTTGGGGATTTGGAAAAAGGTGTGTTACATGCAGATTGTGAAGCCCCCTTTTTAACCATAGGATCTCGACAGAGGATGTGGACCGTTGATCTCCTTCGTTGTTCGACAATCTGGGAATTCGATAACACCATTGGAATGCCAAAGTCTGGGAACTTCCGAAGTGTCGAAAAACTCATAAGCAGACTCTTAGCTCCCAGTTTTCATCCCAAGGTCATGAGGAGGACCCCGCTAGCTGGTTTAAGTGCTTATTGAGAAATGTAAAATTCGAGGGAGAAAAATAAGAGGGCTTTGCTTAAGTAAGGGACCGAAAATGAACCAGGGAAAGAGAAAATTTGATGCCCCATCTCTAGAAAGGGTATTTAGGGGTTGGGTATGTTACAAATTGGTATCAAAGAAAGACAACAACACTTAGCTTGCTTGGGCTCATGCACGAGTCGCATAAAAAAATTATTAAAGGAATTATGGGGTAACACCCTACCTTACCCCCCTTCTATAAGAAACTTGTTTGAACCTCTACTGAAGAGAGGAACGAAACCTTCTACTGTTGATATATGTTTTGGATGTTTACACTGTAGGTTGAAAATGTTTCCAAATAAAGAACTGACTGCACCTTGCAATGATATGTGTTGTTCACAAAATGGTATATTAGTAATTAACATAAAAATGTTTTATCAGCACTCAAGCAGTCAATGAACAACAAGAGATCTACAATGTAAAGGAGGGTGACACATCAGGAGTTGGGGGAGAGCTCCCACAATAGAGAGGAAGAGTTTGATGAAAGGAGGGTGGTGGAAACCCCTCCAAATTTGGCTGAAACTGTAAGAAGCCTCATGGAATAATTGCAGAGTTATAAGGCTGACAAAGAAAGGATGATCAATGAACATGAAAAGAATACTGAAATTAATGTAGTCCTACTGCAAGGCCTATCAGATATACAAAGGCAACTGCAACATGGTCCAACTTCCAGTCATGTGGACATGCATCATACTGAGAAAACTCTAGGTCCACCTGAGATACAAAAGCATGGTCCTGAAAGTGGCCACATCCGGAGGAGAACCTCAAAGAAGGCCCAACATGGAGACAAGAGACATTCAATGGAGGATTCCTCTGGTGAGGACACTGACCATTGCAAGGAATCTTCCAGTGGAAAAACTATTTCCATTCTCAGACGAGAGGAAAGAAGAGGAAACATTCCAAGAGTTGTGACCTTGAAGAATTCAAGAAAGCCAAACCACCCACCTTTGATGGAGAGATTAAGAAGGGGGAAGACACATAAGTTTGGCTACTCAGTTTGAAGAAGTACTTCAGATTCCATGACTACTCTGAAAACTTAAAGGCTCTGATATCCATTTTCAACATGAATGGGGAAGCTTCCATTTGGTGGGAGGACCTTAGGAATGTGAAAAGAGTCCATGAGAAGGACTTGTCATGGAAATAATTTGAGAAATACTTCAAGAAGAATTACCCGTGAGAAAAGTACTTTGATTTAAATACCAAGGAGTTCTATGAAGTCAAGCTGGGACAACTCACCATAGATGAGTATGTCAACAAATTTCTCGAACTGATGAGGTATGTTCCCTACATAAAGGATGAAACGGTAAATATGAAACGATTTATTAGTGGATTACCTCAGTCCTACCGGGACAGAATTGAGTTTGATGAGCCAAATACCTTAGAAGATACTATTCTAAAATCAAGGTATTTGTATGAGTAATTCAAGAGTAAGACAGAACCCCATGAAGACTGGAAGACAAAAAACAATTTGGGATTCAAGAAGAAAGGGTTTAAACCCTCGATATTTAAGAACCCTGGTCAGAGCTCGAGGATGAGCCTTCCTTCCAGAAGTGTGTATCAACAAAATTTTCCATCCCAGAGTGGAAATAAACCATTGAGAGAAGCTCCAAGTAAGACTAATAACACGAAGAGAGAACCCTTGAAATGTTGGGGTTGTGGAGAGGAACATCTGTTGAGGGACTATCCGCATAGGAAAAAAAACAATGGGAGGGTCTACAACATCCAAGAGTCTACCACATTCAATGATGTGGTTAATATCCTACCAAAAATTTATGTAGCCTTGGATAATAGAAAAGCTGACCACCAAGCTTCAGTGGTGGATATAGAAGGTACAATTTCCAACTATCATGTTTCCATTTTAAATGACCCTGGTTCTAATTTGAGTTATGCTGCCGCTCAAACTGTTGAAAATGTAAATTGCAAAAAGTTAAACATGTTAAATCATGGCTGGTACAACTAGCTACTAGAACTAAAAGAAAAGTAATAGAGGTTATACTAGCATGCCAATTTGTCATGAGTGGGTTTCCCACCGAAGAAAACCTAAACATACTTTCTCTAGGATCTTATGACCTGCTGATTCACATGGAATGGATGGATTCCCACAAAACCAAGTTGGACTGTTACAATAAAACGTTGTAGTGTGAAAATGAAGAAGGAAGAAGGGTAACCCTATAAGGGATTCAAAATCTTGTCTCAGTGAGACAAATATCAACCCTCCAAGTGAAGAAGTATTGTAGAAAGGGATGTCCCTTGTATGCAATACAAGTACTAAAATCCGTTGAAAATGAAAAACCCAGCCTAGAGCACCATCCCATATTGAGAGAATATAAAGATGTATTCCTAGAAGAGGTGTCAGGTCTTCCTCCAAGAAGGGATATTGATTTTTCAATAGAACTTGTACCAGGAGCAGTCCCAATGTCTAGAAAACCTTATCGAATGAATACACCAGAGCTAGTTGAGATCAAACTACAACTGAAGGAGATGTGGGACAAAGGCTACATTCAACCTAGTGTGTCTCCATGGGGAGCACCAACCTTGTTTGTGAAAAATAAAGATGGCAGACTCAGACCGTGCATAGATTATATACAACTCAATAAGATGACCATCAAGAATAAGTATCCCTTGCTAATGATTGATGACATGTTTGACCAATTAAGGGGTGCTACCATCTTCTCCAAGATTGACTTGAGGTATGGATACCATCAAGTCTGAATTAAAGATGAAGACATCCAAAAGACAACCTTTAGGACAATATATGGTTACTATGAATTTGTGGTGGTGCCATTCGGGCTTACCAATGCACCAACCACTTTTATGTTCTTAATGAATAACGTATTCAGAAAGTTCTTGGATAGGTTTATGTTGGTTTTCATTGATGATATCCTAATCTATTCCAAGAATAGGGAAGAACATGAAGAACATCTCAAGATAGTACTCCAAGTACTAAGAGAACATCAACTCTATGCTAAGCTTAGTAAGTGTGAATTTTTCCAGAAACAAGTCTACTACTTAGGCCATGTTATTTCCGAGGAAGGAGTGGTAGTTGATCCTGAAAAGATTAAATCCATCATGGATTGGCCTACCCCAAAGGATGTATTTGATATCAGATCCTTTATGGGCCCAGTAGGATACTATAGGAGATTAATAAAAGGATTCTCCAAGATCGGTTGCCCAATCACCTTCCTTCAGAAAAAAGGGGGTTAAATTCATTTTGACATTAGAATATTAAGAAATATTTCAAGAGCTGAAATAACTTCTAACCAATGCTCCTGTGCTGAAGATTGCAAACCCAAAAAAGGACTTCCTTGTGTGTACAGACACCTAGAAGGAAGGGCTCGGAGAAGTCCTTATGCAAGAAGGACATGCAATTTTCTACGAATCCAAAAAAATGAATGAGCATGGAGTCAATTATGTGACCCAGGATATGGAATTGGATGTTATAGTGCATGCTTTAAAAATGTGGAGGCATTACCTCATAGGTATAAGATTTGTACTTATGATAGACCATAGTGAATTGAGGTATTTGTTTGACTAGCCAAAAATCAATGTGAGACAAGCTAGGTGGATGGCTCTCCTTAGTGAGTTTGATTTTGAAATCAAACATATTAAAGAGAAGGAGAATAGGGTGGTTGATTCCCTTAGTAGAAGTATGAAAGTGGTTCACTTGGCAGTTGTAAGCACCAGTGAATCAAACATCAAAGAGAGAGTCAAAAGTGCACAAGAAACATATGCATTTTTCCAGACCGTGATATCATACCTAAAGCAAGAGCCCATAGGGCCGAAGTATGAAGGTTATCAGATGCTTAATGAAGGCTTTCTGACTTATAAGGGTAGATTGTATATTCCAAATTGTGACGACTTGAAGAGGTTCATAATGAATGAACTACATAAGACACCATATATTGTTCATCTTGGTTATCAGAAAATGATCACGGTCACTAGGAAACTATTTTATTGGCCCGGACTGAAAAAGGACATAGATGATTACTTAGCTAAGTGTCTAGAATGTCAGCAAGTCAAGGCAGAGCACCGACACCCAACAGGTTTGTTCCAGCCGCTACCAATTCCTGAATGGAAATGGGAAACCGTCTCCATGGATTTCATCACAGGATTACCAAGATCAACTAAACAGATTGATTCCATCATGGTAGTTGTGGACAAACTGAGCAAGGCTACTTACTTCATACCCGTCAAGTAAACTTGCAAGGAAATAGATATTTCCAACATCCTCATGAAAGAGATATTAAGATTGCATGGCATTCCTAAGGAAATTATATCCAACTGAGATACAAAGTTTACTTCAAACTTTTGGAAATCTCTGTTTGGCAGTTTTGAAACAAAATTGCTCTCTAGTACAACCTATCACCCTCAAACTGATGGGCAGACAAAGAGGGTAAACCAAGTATTAGAAGATATGCTGAGGAAGCATGTAATGCATCAACCCAAGAAGTGGGAGGACTACCTACCACTGGTAGAATTTGCCTACAACAATGGCTATCAAGAGTCATTAAAAATGATCCCTTTTGAAGCCCTCTATGGAAGGAAATGCAACATTCCCATCAGCTAGAACAACCCAGTAGACAGAGTTACAATCGAGCCAGATATGCTAAAGGAAATGGAACAATAAGTGATTCAGATCAGGAAAAATATGAAGATAGCCCAGGATAGACAAAAGAGCTATGCAGACATGAAAAAGACTCCTAGAGAGTTCAAAGTAGGGGATCATGTGTATCTCCAAGTTAGACCCAAGAAAAGCTCCTTGAGGATGGGATCTTGTGCCAATATGGCACCTCGGTATTGTGGACCCTTTGAAGTTTTGGATAGAGTGGGACCAGTAGGCTATCGAATAACACTCCCTCCCACAGTGAAAGAACATAATGTTTTCCATGTTTCTTTATTAAAGAAGTATGTACATGATCCTAATCATATTATTGACTGGTTTGTGATTCAGGTGGAACCCGAGGGAGAATTCCTGTCAGAACCACAATGCATAATAGACAGAAAGCAAACCCCACTCAGGAACAAAACCATTGCATAGGTCAAGGTGTAGTGGAAACACTTTGGCCCAGATGAGGCCACATGGGAAATGGAGGATGCCACGAGACATGCATATCCATTTTTGTTTATTTTTGTACATACATAGCACATCGATAGATAGAAAATCGAGGACGATGTTCCTTTAAGGGGGAGGGGATTGTAATACCCTTGTTTCCCCCCAGTTTGTAAATATAAATATAGCTGGCCAAGAGACTATGTCAGACTAAATATGTGTGAATGTTTGATTTGATGAACCTTTGTATAAAGGGTCAATGTATGAATTTTCTATTATTAATAGAAATTGAATGTGTTGCACAACTGCTAAAAGGGGGAAAGTTTTCCAAGATAGACCATGGATGCTATGAAAGAGATGGTGAGGGGGAAACAAGAATGGTTGAGATGACCCTCACCAGACGGGTACCTTCTGGGTGTAATCTCTCAACATTCCTCATACCCATAAATGAATTACCAGTGAGGCTAGTAGTTGGAAGGCCATCCTCAAGAGTTAATGAAGAGATGGGGCAGGGTACCCATCTGTAAGGCTTCCAGGACTAACCATGAATTGGGATTCGGACCCACACAATCTTGGTGAGGAAGGAAAGGAAGGAGGTAATTCGGGGACAAAGACAGATCTGCAAGACAATAGAGTAGATAAAATACTCTCCCGAGAAGAGAGGAGGAGGACCCCGCTAGCTGGTTTAAGCGCTTAGTGAGAAATATAAACTTCGAGGGAGCATAATAAGAGGGATTTTCTTAAGTAAGGGACCAAAAATGAACCAGGGAAAGAGAAAATTTGATGCCCCATCCATAGAAAGGGTATTTAGGGGTTGGGTATATTACACTTTTGGACCTAATTGGCCTTTTCATATTGTATAGAATAAGTGTGATGAATCTCATGCTCTATATTTATGTGATATTGTATCACAACTCTAGTTTTATTTAAGTTGTTCCTGGTCCTAGGATTTATTTTTTGCACTTTGCCTTCCACAATTTAAAACATAAAACTAATAAGAATCTTAAAATACATTAAATGAATCCAAAATCGAATGCTGCAAACTGGAGGGTATGTCAATAAAGGATGGAAATCACATTTTAAGGGTTTTATCCTAAAAAACATGTGGTACATTGATGAGGGTCAAAAGCCTGCATCAACATGCTCATGAGACTATTTTTGTCCATGTTAATATTGTTCATAAACAATAATACTTGAAAGATTTTTTTTATAAAAAATATAGTGATAAACAAATTCTATAATAATCAATATTAATTAGATAGTATTAAAATTAAATAATAATAATCTTACATTTCTCTACATCTATCTATGGATTGAATTTGAGTGTTCTAACTTTTAAATCTACACATATTGCACAAATGTCGAACCTTACTTTCTGAAGTATTCTAACTTATGAAAAATCATTGTTCCATAGTATTATGAAATAAAGAGTATCAAAAATTAACATATACTCTTTACACATAACTCATACTTTTGTTTCAACATAGATATCTTACTTTTGTTTCAACATAGATATCTTGAAAATGTATGGCTTCCTGGGTTAAAATATGTTCTCCATTTTCTTCAACAACTTTCCTCATCCACTTTACTTCTATATCTATATTAGTTTAGGCACTAGGAACTCAAAACTCATCCTTTTCCATATAAGGATGAAGCAATCTTCTATGTTTATTTGTACTGTTTACTCTATATTATTACTTTTATATTAGTTTAGGGTGTTGGCTAAATGTTCTATCTTTTGGTGTTTTTGGTCGAAATCCGATGATGTAAATTTGGAGAAAATCACTATTTTCTATTGTTTAAATTGCATTTATAAATGCATAAATGAATTCAGCGTGATGAAAAACCCCTGGGACACTCAGATTATACAAATTTAGCCGCTCAAATCTGCATATCCAACCATTCATCACCAAATTTTGAGCAAAATCAAACGGAAAAAATTACCGAAAAACCTCCAAAAGGTAGAACATTTAGACTACTGCTTAGTTTAGACATTAGAAACTTGTCCTTTTCCACATAAGAATGAAGCAATCTTCTAAGTTTGTTTGTATTGTTCACACCCAACTTAAAATTGGTTTTTGATTGGTTTTTTTTAAGTTTCTTTACAAACTTTCTTTTTATCAATAAAATATTTTATAAATATTTATCCTTTTTAAATTATTTTATAAATGTTTATTTATTTTTATGACTTCATGTTTGAATGAAAGTATATATTTTTCAATTTTTTAGAAATATTATTATAATCACTAAACATCTTTTGAAGAGTGTTAATTTTGAATTTATATATACATATATTCATGCAAAAACCTATAACAAATCATGCGTTATGTTTTCTTAACTTTGTGTATCATATCATCTTATTCTTATGAAATCAACCACTTCTCCATATTCTCTTAGCATGTCCATAATGAAGGAATTATTTTATTAAATAATGCATCTTCAAACGGTACCTCATTATCCATAGAAATAGGTTCATGGTAATTTTTTTATTGCATTTTTTTAGGAGAAGATACTATATGGATGTTAAAATTATATTCAATTTAATCCTGAATCTTGAGTTTGTTTGACTTTTTTCTTTGCAAATTGTAATTTGTCTTATAAGAGTTATAGTTTCATAATTAATCATTTAAATTAAGTTGGCATTTTATTTTTCTACCATACAAAAAAAATTCAATAATTTTTTTAGAATATTAAAATTTAGCAACAAATAAACATAAGAGAACAAGGGATCAAAATTTAAAGATGAATAATTTTTAAACATTGAAATATAAAATCAAGAGCTCAAATTGGAATAATAAATATATATAGATAAAATGAATAATGGATTATTACAATTGAGAGTGAGGGCTCGCTTATAGACCCACGCCGGGGTGCCCATAACCAATAGCCATGTCTTTTCATTATTAATAATTATTCACTAATTATTATTTAGTTGTTATATTTATTATTTAATATCTTATTTATGTGTATTTTTATGTACATAACATTGCCTTCCCCTTAAAATTGTTTTGTCTTCAAAGCACTGGTAAAGACGGGTGTAACTGGTGAAAATGTTCTGATTCCCATGTTGCATCTTCTTCTGGAAGGTTTTTCCATTTAATAAAACATTCTTTGATTATGCGAGATCACAACTTTTTTTCTCTAGTGGAAATAATGGCTTTTGGTTCTAAAATTATTCTTCCTTCTTCATCCAACATAGGGAGCAATGTTTGCACCTTTTGGTGTTGTCCTACAACCTTTTGTAGACACGATACATGAAAAACGTTGCGGATACAAATTTTATCTGGTAATTCCAACCCATAAGCTACGTGACTGATTTTTTTGTTAATTTGATATGGTCCATAAAATTTTGGAGCTAATTTATTCTTCCCTCGATGTTTAAGAGATAACTGTTTGTAGGGTTGAAGTCTCACAAATACCCATTCTCCAACTTCGAATTCTCTTTCTGGTCGGTGTTGATCAACTTGTTGCTTCATTCTGTTTCTTGCTGTAGCTAAGTTTTCCTTGAGTATTTGAACAACTTTTTGACTTTCATCTAAAAGATCTTTTACTGATGCAACTTTTGTTTGATTTGTGGCTAACTCTTTCCAATATGGTGGTTGATATCCATAAAGAACTTGAAATGGTGTCATTTTAGCTGATGTGTGATATGTGGAGTTATACCACCATTCAACGAAGTGCAACCATTGAATCCATTTATTTTGCTTATCAGTGACGAAGCAACGCAGGTAGGTTTCTAAGCATTTGTTGACAATTTCTGTTTGTCCATCTATTTGAGGATGGTAAGATGAGCTCATATTAAGAGACGTCCCGATTTGTTTGCAAAACTCCCTCCAAAAGTTCCCTTTTAACTTGGCATCTCTATCACTGACGATGACCTTGGGAAAACCATGTAATTTATAAATGTTTTTACAAAAGACTTCAACTATTTGTTTTGCGGAGTCTATTTTTCTTACTCCCATAAAATGTGCATACTTGGTTAGTTTGTCTACTATCACTAAGATTTTATCTTTTCCTTCTGATATGGGTAATCCTTCAATGAAATCCATTGGAATTTATTCCCATTTTTTGTTAGGAATATGTAATGGATGGAGTACCCCAGGTGTTGATATATTTTCATTCTTGTTTCTTTGGCAAAGGTCACATTCTGCTATATATTTTTGAATATCTGTACTCATCCCTTTCCAACAGAATGATTGACAAGCATTATAATATGTTTTGAAAAATCCTACGTGACCTGCAGTCGGACAAACATGAGCTTCTTGAAGTACCTTGGTTTTAAATTTTGAATTGGTATTCAAATAAATTCTTCCCTTATACCATAAGATGCCATTCTTCCATTCAAACTTGGGGTATTGGGTTAAATCATTGATTATGGAACATGTCTTTGTGTTTTTAGCATATTCAATTCAGATTTCATTCAACCATTCCAGAATTGCTATTGATACTGCAAAAACTTGTGCTTCTTCATCTTTTCATGAGAGGGAATCAACCACTATGTTATCTTTTCCTCTCTTATGTAATATCACCATATCAAATGTGGCAATTTTTTCTATCCATTTCTGTTGTTCAGTAGTCAATGTTTTTTGTTGTAAGAAATATTGTAGGCTATTATGATCTGTATGTATCAAGAACTAGCTTCCCAAGAGATATTGTCGCCATTTGGTTAATGCATGCATGATTGCAAACATTTCTTTATTGTATGTGGATTGTAAGCATTCTTTTTTGTTTAGTTTCCTGCTTTCAAATGTTATTGGGTGTACATCTTGCATCGAGACTGCTCCTATCCCAAAACCTGAAGCATCACATTCAATTATGAAGGGTTTTGAAAAGTCAGGTGTAGCTAACACGGGGGTTGTGGACATAATTTTCTTTAAATTTTCAAAACATTTTTCAAATTCTTCATTCCATTGGAAGGAGTTTTTCTTTAGGAGATTTGTTAGGGGGGGAATTAGATGAGCATAGTTTTTGATGAATCTTCAATAGTCTCCTGCCAAGCCTAAAAATCCTCTTAATTTAGATATACTCTTTGGTCTCGCCCATTCTGTAATTTCTTTGATTTTATTTGGATCTACCTTGACTCCCTTTTTGGATATAATGTGACCGAGATACTCTACTTCTTCCTTGCTGAAAGTACATTTTGACATTTTTGCATAGAATTGATTTTTTTTAGAATAAACAATACTTGTCCCAAATGATTTACGTGTTCCCTCCATGTTTTGTTGTACACCAGAATGTCGTCAAAGAAGAATAAGACATATTTTCTTAGGTGTGGATGAAATAGTTCATTCATAGTTGCTTGGAAGGTAGCAAGGGCATTAGTTAGCCCAAAGGGAATCACCTTGAATTCGTAGTGTCCTTCGGGAGTCTGAAAAGCGGTCTTGGGTACATCTTCTAATCTTACCCTAATCTAGTAATATCCCGATCTCAAATCAAGTTTTGAAAAAAAACTGGCTCCATGAAGTTCATCCAACATTTCGTCGATGAAAGGAATGTGAAATTTATTCTTGATTGTTATCTTGTTAAGCCCATGATAATCTATGCATAATCTGAAGGAACCATCTTTCTTTCGTACTAATACAACTTGGGTTGCATATGGGCTTCTACGTTTTCTGATAAGACCACATTTTAACAAGTCTTGGACTAATATTTCTATTTATGTTTTATGATGATGGGAGTATCTGTATGGTCTAACCTTGACTGGACTTGATCCGGGTTTAACTTCAATTATATGTTCAATTCTTCTTTGTGGAGGTAAGTCGATGGGAAGGTCTTGAAATACCTTCTTGTGTTTTTGAATTAGATCTTGGATTTCTAAGTTTTTGGAGTCTTGTATTCCCATTTGGTGGCATTGGATAAAATATGCAGTTGCTCCTTTCCGGATCATTTTTTCCATCTGTTGGGATGACACAAACTTGTGTTTGGGGAGGTTGAAAACCATATAATTTATAATTTTTCCCTTGCCATTTGAATTTGATGAAATTCACTTGATGATTGACTGAGTATGTGCCTAAAGTTTGCAACCATTGGACTCCTAAAACCACGTCTACTCCTCCCAGGGGTACGGTGTAAAATTCAAATTCCAAATTGAAATCCTGAATTTGGAGTTTCACCTTATGGCATTTTCCTACATTTTCGATTTTCTTACCATCGAAAACCATTGCCTTCATGTCTGGGACTGGATATACAAACAAATTGAGGTTCCTTGCAACATTGAAGTCGAGAAAGTTGTGGGTACTTCCTGCGTCGATTAATATTGTGACATTATCTTTTTTTATGTATCCTTTTAATTTGACTATTTGTGGTTGACTAATGCCTGTGATGGATGCTAATGATATTCTTGGTGTGTCATTACCCATGAGATCTGACACGCCATTTTGGATGTTTTCCATTGCTTCAGTTATTGATTCTTCTAAGTCTGATTCATCGTTGTTGTCTGCTTGATAAGTGTATAATTTTTTTGAATTGTCTTCTATGCGACACCTGTGTCTTGGGTCCCATTTTTCTCCACAACGTTTACATTTGCCTTCTCTTATTCTTTTGTAATCCAGACTTCTTCTATTTTCTTTTCGTAAGTTGGGTGGTATATATTTGTGAGTTTCCGTGTTTGTGTTCTGGTTTATGTTTCTTCTTGAATAAAACTTGTCGAATCTTGATTGGCCTTCTAGCTTTTCTTTTGCTGCTTTTGCCTTGCGTCTTGCTATTTCAACAATAGTGACCTCATGCAGTTTTAACTCATCTTGGATATGTGGCTTGAGACCACCTACGTAAGACTGGAGTAATTGATCATCAGATAATCCAAATACTCAGGTGGCAAGGGATTCCCATTGATGTGTAAATTCATCTACGCTACCTTTCTTCTATAACCTGGTGAGTTTTGAAAAACATTCTTGCTCCAAAATTCCCTGGAGTCTTTTAAAAAAATTGTTTTTGAAGGAGTTCCAAATGTATGACTGGATTCTTCCTTTCTACCATATGTACCAATTGTATGCAGTGCCTTCGAGGTACATGAATGTGTATTTAACCTTTTCTTCATTGGTTGTAATATTATATATATGGAAACATTCTTCAGTTTTGTGAAACCAAGCCACACATTGGTTATTGCCGACATTGTATTTTGATAGTTCAATTTTGGCTTTGGGAAGATAAATCATTAGGGGTTGATATTGTGATATGGGTTGGGAATTTGAATTGTAGGGAGGCAGTGGCAGTGGTGGTGGTGATGTGTTGGATGTGATTGAATCACTTGGCTGTGATTGGGTGACTTGTTGGTGCCCTTGATCTTTTATTAATTTTAAAAGCTCATCATGATTTACTTCCCGATGTTGTGTTATTAGACCCAGACTTTGCTGCAAATCGTCTTTATTTCTCTTTTAAAGTTTCCCAAACCTCGTTGTACGTTAACCCCGATTTCTTGAAAAATATCGTCTTTAAGATCTTGTTTTAGAATTTCCTTGCCTTTTCGTAATTCGCTTCCAACTTCCTTTGAAATTTCTTCTTTTAGATTATGAGTCAACTCTTGTCTGAGTGCATCATTACTAACCTTTATTTTCTCTCGCAACTCGTCATTAGCTTTTTGTAATGCCTTTTCGAGTAATTGTCGAGCATTTTTGCATTCTTGGTCTATTTTTTCGATTTGGGTTTTTAATTTTGCCATTTTTCTGATATTTGGGGGTGAATATTTTCCAGCAATTTTGACTAGATTTAGGATGCCCTTAAATAATCAAACTTCAATATACAATTAAGTATAACTTTATATGATTAACTCTAAAAAAAATTAATGATTTATAAATGAATAGTTTTTTTAAAGTGGGGCTTTGAAATCTTAACCCTTATAAAAAAAATAATGATTTATAATTTTTTTATTTTTATTTTAAAGTGGGGCTTTGAAATCGTACGACCGTACGAGTTTAATAATTGGTGAGGACGGGGGGAGGGGGGAGAGGCTGACCGATGGTGAGACATGCGTAGGGTTTGTCGGGGGAGATGGTGATGAGGAAGTCTGTTGGGGAGTGTGGGATACGTAATTTACGGGAAAGGGTTTTGGGTTTGCAGGGGCTGTTGAGAATGTGTGGAGGAGCATGGAAGGAGTGGACTGTGGGGTAGGGAGAATGCGTGGGGGGCATGGATTGCAGGGGAGAAAAGGGGGAAGAAAGGGGGAGTGTGAGTGGTTGGGGGGAGTATGACAGAGCGTGAGTGGTCGGGGGAGGGTACGGGAGAGGAATGAAATGCAAGGGAGGGAGAATGTGTGGGGATCGTGGATTCCAGGGGTGGAAAGGGGGAGTGTGAGTGGTCGGGGGGAGTATGACAGAGTGTGAGTGGTCAGGGGAGGGTACGAGATATGAGAAAGAGAGGGTTTGTGGGAGTTACTGTGACAGAGTGTGAGTGGTCGGGAGGGGTGTGCGGGAGGAGGGGAGAGGGTGCGGGTTACGGGAGTGGGGAGAAACAAGGGGAGAAATGCGAGTGGAGGCTAGTGCGTAGGAGTGAAAAAATGGAGAGGGTTACGAAAAAGGGGTGTGGGGAATGAGGAGGAGCGATTGGTCTGATACCAATGGAATAAATAACCAAGAGCTTATAGATAAAATGAATAATGGATGATTACAATTGAGAGTGAAGACTCACTTATATACCCACGTCGGGGTGCCCATAACTAATAACCATGTCTTTTCATTATTAATAATTATTTATTATTTATTATTTAGTTGTTATATTTACTATTTAATAACTTATTTATGTGTATTTTTATGTACATAACATAAATGTTTATTTTTTTATGACTTCATGTTTTAGTGAAGGTATATATTTTGCATTTTTTTTAGAAATATTATTATAATCGCTAAACATCTTTTGAAGAGTGTTAATGTTGAATTTATATATACACATATATTCATGCACCAACCTATAATGAGATCATGCGTTATGTTTTCTTAACTTTGTGTATCATATCATCTTATTCTTATGAAATCAACCACCTCTCCATATTCTCTTAGCATGTCCATATTGAAGGAATTATTTTATTAGATAATGCATCTTCAAACGGTACCTCATTATTCATAGAAATAGGTTCTTCATGGTAATTTTTTTATTGCATTTTTTGAGGAGAAGACACTATATAGATGTTAAAATTATATTCAATTGAATCTTGAATCTTGAATCTTGAATTTGTTCGTTCACATTTTTCTTTGCAAATTGTAACTTGTCTTATAAGAGTTATAGTTTCATAACTAACAATTGAAGTTAACATTTTATTTTCCTACCATACAAAGAAAAATCAATAATTTTTTTAGAATACTAAAATTTAGCAACAAATAAACATAAGAAAACATGGGATCAAAATTTAAAGATGAATATTTTTTAAACACACTAGAAGATAGTTATTTGTGGGAAAAGATAATTAATATTGTTCTATTTAAGATAAAATCTACTTAAATTAAACTTTCCAATATTTTCAAATGTAATTTTATTATTATTATTTTTATTTTTAAATAAAATTGTCTAATTATCATTAAAAGTGAATTTGCTTTTATTTTCAATTTCAGTTTTTATTTTATATTTTATATGACAAAATCATGGTGCATTACTAACACTACAAAGCTACTATCAAAGGCAACATGTGCATAGCAAGTGGGTGGACGAGATATATGACATAGATGGACAAAAGGACATAAGTTTGTTTGGGTTTTAGGAAATGTTACAAATAATGAAGCCAAAGTGCTTGTAGTCCTATAAGGCCTAATTTATTTCAGAGACAAAGGTGTTCAAAACACCACAACGATTGGTGACTCGATGATGATTTTATGATCTCTCTCCCATCAAACTCTTCCCACAAACCTAAAGTTATCTACAATTTGTTAAAGAGCCATCTCAGTGATAAGTGAATTCAAACATATTGAGCTCTTCCACATCCTCTAAAGCCTCAACCTAGAAGGCAATAGGAAGGCTAATATGGAGGTTAATTTGCAAAAAGGGATTCTTAAGACAAAGGAGGGGGTGAGTGGTACGTAAAAGTGATTTATCATCCTAGAGTATACTCATAAATAGTAGTAACTAGTGGTCGATCAACATAGTGTCATTCTCCCCCTCTCATGGCATGTAAGGAATTTAAGAAGACTAGGTCACCTCACAACAATTATCTCATCAAGCAGGTGCATGGGGAAAGAGAGTATAAGTAGTATTTCCACTCTTGAAGCAACATGCATGCTAATCCAAAGGGTATTTTATAGAATAGTACGATGATGATATCTTCTCTTGTATGCGGGATTTCTTGGGCTTCCTCTAGTTTATGGATGGTCCTTCCTAAATTCAATTCCAAACTTGGAAAGAAGGCTAAGAGTGATGAAGGACCTTTGCTATTTCTACAATTCTCTCCTTCTAACAGAGTGAGGGCTTCCTACAGTGATTGGTCCTTGTCACCAAGGTTAGGGGTAGCCATGGAACATTGTCATTATTGTAATAAGTGTTGTGTTCTTTAAGAGTTAAAGGGTATTCATAGGGGGCTCAAGCAATGTGAAAACAATGTTGCAAAAGGCACCTTGCAACACGATCTATTCGACCTAGTAATGGACTTGATGGAAAGAGGGTTAAAGAAGCAGATTCTGGAAACTAAAGAGTTTAAGATCAATGTGCGGTTGGGATTACAAACCACATTATGGACCTAAGGAAATAGGAGGAAGAAACAAGAGCTTTCATATCAATTGACACACGGAAGCAGTTGGAAATGGCCTCCTAGTTAACATCTTGCATTTTTTTTAGTAGTAGGTTGCATCATGTTACATTTCAAACTTCCTCTAGAGGTAATTTTATCCATGCTAAATCTATGGAAACCTTGTGGAATCATCCTTCCTTGGTCTTTCTTGGGTTGCAGCAAAGCGTTCGATTAACCAATGTTCCCACCACTCTATATATTGTTACTTCAAAAATATTATTGAATGAACAATAATTTTTAACACACGCCTTTATTCGAGGTTTGGAAAAACTTTGATTTATATTCTTTTAATTCAAAATCCTTTCACGTCGCTTGAAAGTTACCGACCGACGAGTGCCACCTATGATTTGAACGAGCTTTATATACATATATATAAAAGATCATATATCAACGCAATACATTCGGTGAAGAGATCCTCCAGCATCGACGATTCTCCACAGTCCGCTTCGATACAATACTAGTTTATGTATGTAGTTTTATTAGAATTTTTTAATTAAGTTTTGGGTATGATTAAGATTATTTTACAAAGTCAAAACTTGGTGGGATTGTGACTTGGTTGATCCAATGTATACAATCTTGGTCATTTTATTTCAGACACTGGTTGTCTATGTATTATGTTCAATTTTATCTTAGACTTCTAAGTCTGATCTTGGTCCTCACCCTCACAGGTGTTTAAAAAGAGGATTTCTTGTTGTAACTCAGAAAAGCTTTTATTAATAAAAATATGGTTTTTCTTAATTGAGACTTGTGTATTTCTGATTTTCATATTGTTATGCTCTTTACTTCATTCATTTTAATTCTTGTAATCATTTACATATAAATTTTTACATTTTATTTATGCTGAAACACACAATCATAAAATAGCATCAGGTCCAAGACCATATTTCTTGAGGGATGATTGATATTTTTGCAAGGCTATAAACCCATGGTAACATTATCGCATATCTTACCTTAGCCTAGTAAGTTTAAAAAATGCTTGAGTGAGGAATTTCCACTCCTCACATCAACATTTATTTGGCGACCATACTAAGGAACAAACCGCTCAATGGTTCTTCTCCAGTTTTTTATTTAATGATAATATTTCTTTTTAGTAGCAGTGTATCTTCCGACCTTGACAAATCATGAATAAACTAGATTTTGATTTGATTATCAACATGCCCATGGTTGGATGTCCTCGTTTTGAAGGTTACCCATGGGAATATTCTTGCGATCATGTTAATAAATTTGTTCAATTTTATCAATTTGTAGGGGTCCAAGATGTATATACTTCCTCTGACATATTTCCCCTTTCTCTTCATGGAAAAGCAAGAGATTGGTATAGATTCATAACACATAATCCTAATTTGGTGGGAAAATGATTTTTGCAAAGTTCATTACTGACTTTCCTTCTCCTCTCATTTCCCAACACTTTAAACTTTTCCCTGAGATTCTTCCTATTTCCCCTCGATGTGACTTTTGTAGTGGCCCTCATGCTCAATTAACTTATAGATTATTCTTAGAGTCTAAGAAAGCATATCAGACGAACCCCTATCTCTTCTTGACTAGCCAAGAAGATAATTATGCATTTCACGATTCTTTATCAAAAACTTTAGGGGTGTGTAAGGAATTTTGCTCATATGAATCTACCTATACTCTCCCTGACCATGAAGCCCTTTTTTATCCCTTCCCATTTGATGATGCTTTTTTCAAAACTCATTTTGAGAAAAACCATATTTTATTCGAAGAAACATTCTTCGAAGTTGAATCTTGTGAGAAAAACAATCTTGACTCACATGACATTGTCCCTCATATCCCTCTTTCTGATGACCATTCCGAAGAAAATGAGAAAGATAATTTAGGGGATGATATAGCTTCATGTGACTTTTATTTAGAGGACATAGTAGAATATATTTTTACTAATACTTGCCAGCCCGAAAGCATTTCTTGGCCAAAAAAAGATAACTATGAAGAAATCCAAAAAAAGTATATATTCCTTGATAACAAATGTTATTCTCTAACATCTCCTTTTTGTTTTAAAGATGATTTGAACAATCAATCCATTGGTCCCTATTTCTTCCCAACATTTGGCCACTTGGTTGATAAAACTGAAGTTAGAAAATGGGAATATTTACGACCAATTTATGATGAGTATTTGGATGAAGAGCATGAAGTTACAGTTCATAAAGAGGGTAGTCATGAGTTTTCCTTGGAAGTAAGTGAGGAAACCCTTTTAGAACTTCCGAGAACTAAGACACTCTTCAAATTCTACTTGCAATTGGTTGCAATCGTGTGTTTGGTCTTCTTCCTTTACTTTTCTAATCCTAAGAATATTTTTAGTGTGACCTAGCCTGTGGAGGTAATTGATAATGATTCTTTTCTTTTTCGTAACGTAGATCCCCTGGAAATATTCTATGACTACAAGAAGATTACCCTTGATATTACTGAAGAGAAAAGGTTGCATCCTTTTCCTTTTAGTCGTTATTTCATCTAAAAGCCTAGATTTGAACCCAAAACCTCCACTATATGTAACTGAATGACTATGATCATATTAAAAATGATGGTAAGGGATTTCATGATAATATTATTAGGTGGGATACTTTACAAGATGATAATCAATTCTTCGGGATTTTGATCGGTTCCCCACATGCACTTGGAGTTTGGATAACTTCGACATTCAAAATATTTAGGGCGTGGTACAATATAGGATGTTCAACATAAATTTTTGAACACCGATCGTTGAAGGGCCAAAGCGACGTGGCGAGAATTCGAAGGATTTGAGTGTACGTTGTTAAAAGAAGGTCCAACGACGATCGTCGACGGACCAATGACGACTGTCGATTGCCGAAATGTCGAAACATAGGACATTTAATGTCGAACGTCGATCGTTGAAGGGTTAAGGCCACATGGTGATATTTATGGACTTAGGGGATTTGGAAAAAGCTGTGTTACATGCAGATCGCTGAAGCCCCCTCCTTAACAATAGGATCTCGACGGAGGACGTGGACCGTTGATCTCCTCTGTTGTTCGACGATCTGGGAATTTGACAATACCGTTGGAACTCCCGAAGTCTGGGAACTTCCGAAGTGTCGAAACCGTCGCTAAGAAGACTCTTAGCTCTCGGTTCTTAGCCCGAGGTCATGAGGAGGACCCCACTAGCTAGTTTAAGAGCTTAGTGAGAAATGTGAACTTTGAGGGAGCAAAATAAGATGGATTTGCTTAAGGGACTGAAAATGAACTAGGGAAAGCACAAATTTGATGCCCCATCAATAGAAAGGGTATTTAGGGGTTGGGTATATTACATTTTTGGACCTAATTGGCCTTTTCATATTGTATAGAATAAGTGTGATGAATCTCATGCTCTATATTTATGTGATATTATTTTTTGCACTTTGCCTTCCACAATTTAAAACATAAAACTAATAAGAATCTTAAAATACATTAAATGAATCCAAAATCGAATGCTGCAAACTGGAGGGTATGTCAATAAAGGATGGGAATCACATCTTAAGGGTTTTATCCTAATAGACTTGTGGTACATTGATGAGGGTCAAAAGCCTGCATCAACATGCGCATGAGACTATTTTTGTCCATGTTAATGTTGTTCATAAACAATGATACTTAAAAGAATTTTTTTATGAAAAATATAGTGATAAAAAAATTCTGTAATAATCAATATTAATTAGATAATATTAAAATTAAATAATACTAATCTTACATTTCTATACATCTATGGATTGGATTTGAGTGTTATAACTTTTAAATCTGCACATATTGCACAAATGTTGAACCTTACTTTCTCGATTATTCTAACTTATAAAATATCAGTGTTCCATAGTCTTATGAAATAAAGAGTATAAAAAATTAACATATACTCTTTACACATAACTCATACTTTTGTTTCAACATAGATATCTTCAAAATGTATGGCTTCCTTTTTTAAAATGTATGGCTTCCTTGTTTAAAATATGCTCTCCATTTTCTTCAACAACTTCCCTCATCCACTCTACTTCTATATCTATATTAGTTTAGGCATTAGGAACTTGTCCTTTTCCATATAAGGATGGAAGCAATCTTCTAGGCTTATTTGTATTTGTACTGTTCACTCTATATTACTACTTTATATTAGTTTAGGGTGTTGGTTAAATGTTCTATCTTTTGGGTGTTTTGGTCGAAATCCGATGATGTAAATTTGGACAAAATCATTATTTTATGTTGTTTAAATTGCATTTATAAATGCATAAATGAATTCAGCGTGATGAAAAACCCCTGGGGCACTCGGATTATACAAACTTAGCCACTCAAATCTGCATATCCAACCATTTATCACCGGATTTCGAGCAAAATCAAACGGAAAAAGTTTTCGAAAAACCTCCAAAAAGTAGAACGTTTAGACTACTTCTTAGTTTAGGCATTAGGAACTCGTCCTTTTCCACATAAGAATGAAGCAATCTTCTAGGTTTGTTTGTACTGTTCACACCCAACTTAAAATTGGTTTTTGATTGGTTTTTTTAAGTTTCTTTACAAACTTTCTTTTTATCAATAAAATATTTTATAAATATTTATCCTTTTTAAATTATTTTATAAATATTTATTTTTTTATGACTTCATGTTTTAATGAAAATATATATTTTTTATTTAAAAAAAAAATATTATTATAATCGCTAAACATCTTTTGAAGAGCGTTAATGTTGAATTTATATATACATATATTCATACAAAGACCTATAACGAGATCATGCGTTATGTTTTCTTAACTTTGTGTATCATATCATCTTATTCTTATGAAATTAACCACCTCTCCATATTCTCTTAGCATGTCCATATTGAAGGAATTATTTTATTAGATAATGCATCTTCAAACGGTACCTCATTATCCATAGAAATAGGTTTTTCATGGTAATTTTTTTATTGCATTTTTTTTTTTTAGGAGAAGACACTATATGGATATTAAAATTATATTCAATTGAATCTTGAGTTTGTTTGACATTTTTCTTTCCAAATTGTAACTTGTCTTATAAGAGTTATAGTTTCATAACTAACCATTTAAGTTGGCATTTTATTTTCCTACTATACAAAAAAAAAAAGAATAATTTTTTTAGAATACTAAAATTTAGTAACAAATAAACATAAGAGAACAAGGTATCAAAATTTAAAGATGAATATTTTTTAAACATTGAAATAAATAACCAAGAGCTCAAATTGGAATAATAAATATATATAGATAAAATGAATAATGGATTATTACAATTGAGAGTGAGGGCTCGCTTATATACCCACGTCGGGGTGCCCATAACCAATAGCCATGTCTTTTCATTATTAATAATTATTTAGTTTTTATATTTATTATTTAATATCTTATTTGTGTGTATTTTTATGTGCATAACATTGCCTTCCCCTTAAAATTGTTTTGTCCTCAAAGCACTGGTAAAGACGGGTGTAACTGGCGAAAATGTTATGATTCCCATGCTGCATCTTCTTCTGGAAGGTTTTTCCAGTTAATAAGATATTCTTTGATTATGCGAGATCGCAACTTTTTTTCTCTAGTGGAAATAATGGCTTTTGGTTCTAAAATGATTCTTCCTTTTTCATCCAACATAGGGAGCGGTGTTTGCACCTTTTGGTGTTGTCCTACAACCTTTTTTAGACACAATACATGAAAAACGTTGCAGATACGAATTTTATCTGGTAATTCCAACCCATCAGCTACGTGACTGATTTTTTTGTTAATTTGATATGGTCCATAAAATTTCGGAGCTAATTTATTCTTTCCTTGATGTTTAAGAGATAATTGTTTGTAGGTTTGAAGTCTTACAAATACCCATTCTCCAACTTCGAATTCTCTTTCTGTTCGGTGTTGATCAGCTTGTTGCTTCATCCTATTTCTTGCTGTAGCTAAGTTTTCCTTGAGTATTTGAACAACTTTTTGAATTTCATCTAAAAGATATTTTACTGATGCAACTTTTGTTTGATTTGTGGCTAACTCTTTCCAAGATGGTGGTTGATATCCATAAAGAGCTTCAAATGGTGTCATTTTAGCTGATGTGTGATATGTGGAGTTATAACACCATTCAGCGAGGTGCAACCATTGAAGCCATTTATTTTTCTTATCAGTGATGAAGCAATGAAGGTAGGTTTCTAAGCATTTGTTGACAATTTATGTTTGTCCATTTGTTTGAGGATGGTAAGTTGAGCTCATATTAAGAGATATCCCGATTTCTTTGCAAAACTCCCCCCAAAAGTTCCCTTTAAACTTGGCATCTCTATCACTAATGATGACCATGGGAAAACCATGTAATTTATAAATGTTTTTATAGAAGACTTCAACTAATTGTTTTGCGGAGTATGTTTTTCTTACTCCCATAAAATGTGCATACTTGGTTAGTCTGTCTACTATCACTAATATTTTATCTTTTCCTTTTGATATGGGTAATCCATGTTTTGTTGTACACTAGAATGTCGTCAAAGAAGACTAAGACATATTTTCTTAGGTGTGGATGAAATATTTCATTCATAGCTTCTTGGAAGGTAGCAGGGGAATTAGTTAGCCCAAAGGGAATCACCTTGAATTCGTAGTGTCCTTCGGGAGTCTGAAAAGCAGTCTTGGGTACATATTCTAATCTTACCCTAATTTGGTAATATCCCGATCTCAAATCAAGTTTTGAAAAAAATATGGCTCCATGAAGTTCATCCAACATTTCGTCGATGAAAGGAATGGGAAATTTATTCATGATTGTTATCTTGTTAAGCCCACGATAATCTATGCATAATCTGAAGGAACCATCTTTCTTTCGTACTAATACAACTGGGGCTGCATATGGGCTTCTACGTTTTGTGATAAGACCACATTTTAACAAGTCTTGGACTAATATTTATGTTTATGTTTTATGATGATGGGGGTATCTGTATGGTCTAACCTTGACTGGACTTGATCCGGGTTTAACCTCAATTATATGTTCAATTCTTCTTTGTGGAGGTAAGTCCATGGGAAGGTCTTGAAATACCTTCTTGTGTTTTTGAATTAGATATTGGATTTCTAAGTTTTTGGAGTCCTGTTCTGGTTCTTGTATTCCCATTTGGTGGCATTGGATAAAATATGCAGTTGCTCCTTTCCGGATCATTTTTTTTATTTGTTGGGATGACACAACTTGTGTTTGGGGAGGTTGAAAACCATATAATTTATAATTTTTCCCTTTCCATTCGAATTTGATGAAATTCACTTGATGATTGACTGAGTATGTGCCTAAAGTTTGCAACCATTGGACTCCTAAAACCACGTCTACTCCTCCCAGGGGTACGGTGTAAAATTCAAATTCCAAATTGAAATCCTGAATTTGGAGTTTCACCTTATGGCATTTTCCTACATTTTCGATTTTCTTACCATCTACAACCATCACCTTCATGTATGAGATTGGATATACAAACAAATTGAGGTTCCTTGCAACATTGATGTCGAGAAAGTTGTGGGTACTTCCTGTGTTGATTAATACTCTGACATTATCTTTTTTTATGTATCCTTTTAATTTGACTGTTTGTGGTTGACTAATGCCTGTGATGGCTGCTAATGATATTCTTGGTGTGTCATTACCCATGAGATCTGACACGTCATTTTGGTTGTTTTCCATTGCTTCAGTTATTGATTCTTCTGAGTTTGATTCATCATTTTTGTCTGCTTGACAAGTGTATAATTTTTTTGAATTGTCTTCTATGCGACACCTGTGTCTTGGGTCCCATTTTTCTCCACAACGTTTACATTTGCCTTCTCTTATTTTTTGGTAATCTAGACTTCTTCTATTTTCTTCTCGTAAGTTGGGTGGTATGTATTTGTCAGTTTCCGTGTTTTTGTTCTGGTTTATGTTTCTTCTTGAATAAAACTTGTTGAATCTTGATTGGCCTTCTAGATTTTCTTCTACTGCTTTTGCCTCGCGTCTTGCTATTTCAACAGTAGTGACCTCATGCAGTTTTAACTCGTCTTGGATATGTGGCCTGAGACCACCTACGTAAGACTAGATTAATTGATCATCGGATAATCCAAATACTCGGGTGGCAAGGGATTCCCATTGATGTGTAAATTCATCTATGCTACCTTTATGTTATAACCTGGTGAGTTTTGTAAAAAATTCTTGCTCTGAAATGCCCTGGAATCTTTTAAAAAAATCGTTTTTGAAGGAGTTCCAAGTGCATGACTGGATTCTTCCTTTCCACCATATGTACCAATTGTATGCAATGCCTTCGAGGTACATGGATGCATATTTAACCTTTTCTTCATCGGTTGTAATATTATATATATGGAAATATTCTTCAGTTTTGTTAAACCAAGCCACACATTAGTTATCGTCGCCGTTGTATTTTGATAGTTCAATTTTGGATTTGGGAGGATAAATCATTAGGGGTTGATATTGTGATATGGGTTGGGAATTTGAACTGTAGGGAGGCGGTGGCGGTGGTGGTGGTGATGTGTTGGATGTGCTTGAATCACTTGGCTGTGATTGGGCGACTTGTTGGTGCCCTTGATCTTTTATTAATTTTAAAAGCTCATCATGCTTTACTTCCTGATGTTGTGTTATTATACCCATACTTTGTTGCAAATCGTCTTTATTTCTCTTTTAAAGTTTCCCAAACCTCGTTGTAAGTTAACCCCGATTTCTTGAAAAATATCATCTTTAAGATCTTGTTTTAGAATTTCCATGCCTTTTCGTAATTCGCTTCTGACTTCCTTTGAAATTTCTTCTTTTAGATTATGAGTCAACTCTTGTCTGAGTGCATCATTACTGACCTTTATTTTCTCTCGCAACTCATCATTAGTTTTTTGTAATGCCTTTTCGAGTAATTGTTGGGCATTTTTGCATTCTTGGTCTATTTTTTCGATTTGGGTTTTTAATTCTGCCATTTTTATGGTATTTGGGGATGAAAATTTTCCAGCAATTTTGACTAGATTTAGGATGCCCTTAAATAATCAAACTTTAATATAAAGTTAAGTATAACTTTATATGATTAACCCTAAAAAAAATTTAATGATTTAGAAATGAATAATTTTTTTAAAGTGGGGCTTTGAAATCTTAACCCTTATAAAAAATATTAATGATTTATAATTTTTTTTTTTAAGTGGGGCTTTGAAATCGTATGACCGTACGAGATTAATAATTGGTGGGGACGAGGGGGGAGAGGTTGGATGACAGTGAGATGTGCGTTGGGTTTGTCGGGGGAG
>ML779795.1:605795-637241 GCA_009831015.1 Picea engelmannii
CTGCAGGTTCAAGTATGTGGGGGGCTCCAGCCATGGCTTATGGAAACACAGGTAGCTCTGCAGGTTCAAGTATGTGGGGGGCTCCAGCCATGGCTTATGGAAACACAGGTAGCTCTGTTGAATATGGAGACCCAGGGAGTAGGGGCATAAGTCACCATGGAGCAGCTCAAACTGACAATGGGCAGTCAAATGGAAACAATGTTGGTTATGCAGCACAGACCTGTTGACTCTCTAACTAACTAAACAAAATCCTTCTATTCATTAACATCTTTTCTCTATTAATGTCTTGAGTTATCTTACAAAGTTGATGAAACTTTGTTAATTCAAATTCATATGCTAAATTATTAACATCTTGTAATGCTACAATATCATGTTGAAGTTAGTTCTTGACCTTCCCTTACTCTCGTCACCTATTGATTTACACAACTGGTATTTATTATTTATGGTATATAAATGCCATTGCACTCTATTGATAATGTGTGGTAATGTGTGTTACCAAAGGATAATAATTGATTAAATGTTGTTTTTTATACAAATTAATTGGACAACTTTAGTTATTAAAAATGGATGTCATAGTCTAATTGTTCTAAGGTTTTGATCATTTTCTGAGGATATTTTTTGTTTAATTTTACTTCTGTTCTATGTTTTGGTCTTTTTTGGGGATATTTTCTATTTAATTTTGCTTGAAGTCTAGCCATAAATTGTTTGATTTGCTTATTTGTGTGGTTAATTTTGTATAATCTAAGTGCCTCAGAGATTTCTCAGCCAACTGAATCCATTAGTTATTAAAAATTGATGAAGTAGTATACCTGTTCTAAGGTTTTGATCATTTTTGGGGATATTTTCTGTTTAATTTTACTTCTGTTCTATGTTTTGGCCCTTTTCTCGGGATATTTTCTATTTAATTTTGCCTGAAATCCAGAGATTTCTCAGCCAGCTGAATCTATTTCTACATTCAGAAATACAATTTAAACAATAGAATATTTTGATTTCGTGTAATCATTAATTTGTTTAATTCATAAATGGTTTTGAAATTTATGATCATTCAATATTTCCACGCATTGTTTGCATTATGATTCTCATAATACAAAATACCTCATGTTAATGGTTCCCTTTCATGTGAAAATCACATGTTCTTCAAGACAAGCATCACAAACAACATTAAACACAAATGGTAATGCTGGAATATGACATGCATCTTTGTTCGTCAACTTCATAGAGAATTAAATAAACATTTAGTCAATTTTTTCATGAGCATGGCATACAAAGAACCAATTATATAAGCATAATGCATGGTTCCTACAAAACCAAACACATATCTTTGCTTCCATTCTTGTCTCCAAATAATGGTCATCTCTAAATTTATTATCCTGAGGTAGAAGTATCCTCTTTCCCTCAACACTTGAATCATATGAGTTAGAAGTCTGAAATCCTCTCCACATCCCCTCCAAGGATATTCATCCACTTTGACCTTTTTCCCATTCCCAACATTCCAAACTTGCCAATTTCCTATCAAAGGAAAGGCTAAGACATCTGCTTTCCAAATAATAGAGACATATATACTCTTCTTAGGACTTTGAATACATTCCTCTATAGTATTTGGATAGATGTAATTTTTTCCAACCAACTTGCACCATAAGTCTTTGGCTAGGTTTAATCTATATACCTTTTGTTGCTAAATATTTTAAGAAAATGAAGATGTTCTTTAGCGCATAGCCTCCTAAATCTTTTGGCACTACCATTCTTTTCCAGCTCACCAATGGGATACCCCTTTTCTCCCTGCAACTAACCCATATAAACCTAAAACCAATTCTTCTAATCACCTCCAAAACACCTATAGGAATCCACACCATGGATATCTAGTACATAATAATAACATCTAAGATTGACTTGACCGAGACAATTCTATCGGCTCTAGATAGCCAATAATGACACTATGCTAATTCATTTTTCTACTTTTGTGATGAACCAACTTTGGTATTCCAAGCCCTATTCTAGTTCAACAACCAAAAAAGGAAATAATCGAGAAAAGTAAGTTCTCTCTTGTTCTAGAACTCCCACAAAGGAAATAGTAGATTTCCTAACATTAATAATCATTTATGTAACTATACAATATAAATCCAATCTCTTTTAAATTTTCCATATCTCTTATAGTCCCATCATATAGTCCCATAAATTTTCCATATCTTGTTGTTATTTTACTTATGTAGCTACCAGTTATGGTTCTTCTTTATTATTACAATCATCTAGTACATTAGTTGCATATATAAGATCACTGAAAGAGATACAATCACATAAACAGGAGAGACATAAAGATTATCCTGGGAAACCCTCTAGGGGGAGAAAACCCAACAAACTTCCTCAATATAGATTATCCAACCAAGAACAATGCTTCTCTCTCAAGATAGAAGTAACAAAGCAGAAGATCCTCCTCTACACCTTCACTAGGAAGAGTAGCGCACCTCTTAACCAAGAGATACCAAGAGATAGACCATAAACCCTTCTATGATGTCACCCCCAGTTGTAGCAACTACTCCTCCAAGACTTGTGCATTTTTATTTATTATTGCAGAGCTCATTTAGTGAGTGACCAAGTGAGGTGCTAGCCTCCCTTATAAATAATAGTCTGGCCTCCCTAAATTAGGGTCTGGGTTGACCTGTCAATTTACCCTCCTAAATTACATTTTAATTGTCAAGGCACAATAGGGCCATAATATAATAACATTCTTTAGGGTTTTTCTTGGTCAAATACAATAAGGATATATTCTGAAGCTTCTCAATCTTCAACACTCCCTCTTAGCAAGGAAGGCATTCTTCTTGCCATAGTTATCATCACTGCTTCTGCATTCTTGGTCATTGTCTTGTTGTCAATCACTAATCTATATATCACAGGAAGTTTCTGCACTTTCACTGGAATAACATACCAGCTTGTGTTGGGGTTACAAACCTGCAATGGAGTAGTGTACCAGCTTGCATTTGGATTACCAACTTGTGCTAACGTAGCATACCAACCTGCGACGAGGTAGTGTACTTGCATGCCTTGGGGTTACCAACCTACGCTGGGGTAGCGTACCAGCTTGCGTTGGGGTTACCAACCTACGTTGTAGTAGCGTACCAAACTGTGTTGGAGTTACCAACTTGCATTGGGGTAGCGTACTCTCCTGCATTGGGGTTACCAACCCGCGTTGGGGTAGCATACCAGCCTGCATTGCAGTTACCAACCTGCATTGGGGTAGCCTACCAGCCTGTGTTGGGGTTACCAACCTGCATTGGGTTAGCATACCATCTTGCGTTGGGGTTACCAACCTGCGTTGAGGTAGTGTACTAGCCTGCGTTGGGGTAGTGTACCAGCCTGAGTTGGGGTAGTGTACCAACTTGCATTGGGGTTACCAACCTGCGCTGGGGTAGCATACCAGCTTGCGTTGCAGTTACCAACCTGCATTGGGGTAGCTCATCTCTTCCCTCTACTGGGGATTGCATCACCTCCCTCTACTTGGGAACACATCATTTCCATCTACTTGGGAACACATCACTTCCCTCTACTGGGGAAGACACCACTTCCCTCTATTGGGGAAGACATCACTCCAATCTTGTCTTTGGAATACCGAACAAGGGCTTGGTCAACACATATGCTACATGTTCGTCGGTGGCAATATATTGGAGTCTTATTGCTCCCTTCTGTACCATGTCCCGGACTATTGATATTATGGTAGCTGCTAGAGGTATTAAACCTCCACGTGTAACCTTGACAAGAATAAAATATTTCGAGAAGCAAGAAGAAACCCTAAAGCATTGGACATAAACCTAGAAGACAAGTCAGCTAAAGAAAATAATTAATATTGAGTTTTTAGCCTCCAGAAAGAAGTCGACCTAAAAAAATAAGGAATAGCAGTATAAATACAGGATGTCAGAGCTCATTTGGACACACACAGCTCACAACTGCAGAAATTTAGTGCGCACTGCAAAAATTTAGTAAATGTGCAAGTCTAGAGAGTAGTTACAACTACAACTACTGCAACTGGTATTTTCGATTTTAGGCTCGGAATTTCTCTTAGTTATGGTTTGGAATTTCTTCTTGGTATGATAGATTTTGAGAGTGGTATGCTACCTTGATTGTCTTTTGGACCTAGGTTTTTCTTCCATAATTATTCTCTCTATCAAGGTTAAGGTGCTCGGGGGTGGCTTCGGTCTATGGTTGGGAGACAATATTGCTATATTGTCTATGGTTAAACGATCACACCTATTATTTCTAATAGGCTATGGGCTCACACTATCTTTGGATATTCTAATCGCTAGAAGATAGATTGGGAGGATTTGCTCAGTTACAGTTGCAGTTGCAGTCAAAGTTTTCGCTGCAACAACGAAACCCTAACCCTATTGTTAAGGCACCTTAAGTGAAGAGCTTGACCTAATTCCTGGATATCCCAATACGCCCTAGCCTAGCGCACCTCCTGGTACTCTCTGAAAGAAAAGATGTTAAGTTTGATTTTTTGGTCAAAGTCAAAGGTTGACCAAGTCAAAGTAGTCATGACTTACTCTATGAAGTCAGAAAACATGTTAGAAGGGGTTTCTAACCTTAGAGCATGGAATAAAAGGATTGATCTCATCCTTGCCAAATGTAAAGTGTTGGATATCGTGAAAGGAAAGATCGTGGAACCACTTTTTGATGAAGGAAAAGAGAAGGAACCTCAAAACGTTGTAGTTATGGAGAAGTTCAAGAACAATGACATCAATGCCATGAGTATCATTGTGGAATTCGTAAAATACCACTTGATACCCTACATCTCTCATCTTGACTCATCTAAGAAGATGTATGATGCCCTAACTAACCTCTTCTTAGTCAGAAACTTTGGACAAGTAATGAGTCTGAAGAATGAGCTTCGTGACCTAAAAATGAATGATGATGACAACATAACATCATACTTGGTAAGAATATATCAGTTAAGAGATCAACTACAAGCTATTGAAGAAATCATTTCAAAAAAGGAACTGGTAAATATAGTACTCAATGGCCTTCCCAAGGCATGAGATGCATTTGCTGCAAGCATGAACACAAGAAAGGAGTATCTCACATTTGAAGAACTTTGGACTTGATGTGCACAAGAAGAATCAAGTATTAGCGCAAAATAAAAATTACAAAGGAAAGACGATGATCAAACCTCACACCAAAGTTCAAGAAATTAAGGAATAAGAAGAAGTTTGACTCAAGGAAGAAACCAAATCAAGAAAAAGATATGTCAAAAATATAATGATTCAACTATCGAAAATATGAATCATTGTCCTGAGTTAAAGAAAAGGAAGGAAACACACGAAGCAACAATTTCCGAAGAAAAGGAACCCTCAAAGAAAGTCAAACAAGATGAAGCAAGATTTCTTCTTCTAAGTCAAGGTAACAATATTCTTCAAAGTTCTTGTACATACCATGTTTACATAGTTTCTGTACATATCATGCATATATATTTCTTAGAAGATAAGATGTTCAAGTGAAACAATACCTATGGAAGAATAGAAAGATAAGGATTGCTATCACGATGACTACAAGTCAAGCAATACACATGAAAATATGAAGTATGTTGACAATCCTTGGTAACAATTCATGTGGAAGATATTATATAAGTAACAACTTCCAGATAAGAAAAAATCATAATCAAACTTGAAGAGACCCAGAAGAAGTCAAAACATAAAGAAGTCAACAATCAAGAGGAAATTAGAAAAATACTTGTGACACTTTGTAGAAGGAAATAAGGATGCAGACGAAAGCGTGGACTCTCTTAGTTGGAGGGAGTTGATTACATAATTCCAAAAGAAGAGCATGCATTCATGCATGAAGCAAGGATTAGGAGGGAGCTAATCGTAAATGATATGATCCATTGAGGATTATGAAGTATTTGTCCATGTTTCCATTGAAAGTAGCAACCATGCTAAGCAACATGTGTTCAAAATAAGTCTTCTTCAAAAAGAAGCCTTAAAGTATCCTTGGTTGTCCATCTACATCCATGATGCCATGATGAAAGGAAGAAGTTGGAATCTTTAGGGCATGGAATCTATAGAATAATTCATGGACCCAAGAACTAAAGAGATAATGAGGAGGAACATGAAGATTCCAAGAAAGAAAGAAAATTCAGAACGACCAGTTATGATACCGAGAATCACAAAGACTATTAGCTTGGTTTGAACCCACTAGAAGCCATCGAGCAGAAGAAATGGAAGTTATGATAAAGAACAATGTATGTAAGAAAATGTGAATTTTTTTTATGAATGGAAGCATTGCAATATTCAGAGGTTCTTCCAGAAGGAGGGAGAAGACTATGACAACAACTTGTTCTAGTAAACCAGATATACCTCTTGTAGTATCCATGGATTGGAATTTACATGTAAAAGAATGTTCTTCCCAATAAAGCAAGTGAGAAAGAATCTTATACCAGAAAGAGACCCATGTATGCAGATATAAGAAGACCTTGTATGGATTCAAACAACTTGATGCAGAGTATCTCATATACAACAGAAGCGTGGTGAAAACTTTCTATGACAAAGATAGTGTATCCGAATAGTTACTCAGAAGTCTGGGATGATGGATTGCTAATCCATGGAAAACTCTCTTGATGATAGAAGAAGTGCTACTTGGATATGTTTCAGTTTGAGTCTTTCCATGATATCATGAGCTAGCATGAAACATAAGTGTTGAATTCGAACATGATATATTGTAATGATCAGAGCTATATGAAGCCTTCAGATAAAACTAGTGTTCCATGGAAGACCGAAGTACATTGAGATCAAGCATTATATTCTTTGTGATGAAGTCCAGAAAAGAGAAGTGGTTATCCAATATATCTCCACATATGATAAGATAACAGATATTTTGGTAAATCCTCTGTCCAAGATGAAAATTTTGCGTACTTAAAAAACAAGATGGGGCTCATGGAGACAAATTCCTTATTGAAAAAGGAAGAGATTTCTCCCAGGTTGGGAGGGAGCACTGATATGTTATTGATTTATGGAAAGTCATTTTTCAGTTTGAAAAATGGTCCAGGATGAGCAGTTCCTTTCCAGTTCGGAAATTGGTTTGAGATTTCTAATGGATAGGCATTTTCCAGTTCGGAAAATGGTCCAGATTGGACAGTCATTTTCATAATGAAAATGGTTTGATAGATTGTTGATGTACCATAGACAACGATTCCCCTTGTGGCCAGTGTGGGGGAATGGTCTAGGACAATAATTATTCTTGGAAGTCACTTTGAGCAGTGGTCAAGTAGAATGGTTTGCCTTGTCGGGTAGTCATTATTTCAAAGTTCACAGTTGTGAGCAGTTTCGAAGAATGGTCTGTTTTGGACGTTGGTGCAGGACAATAATTTCCATTAGGAAATCGTCTAGACAGTCATTCCCTAGGGAAGACTCATTCTCTCCAGGTTTCACTATGATTAGTGCCGGAGGAATGGCCCAGTTAGGTGAATGGCCCAGGTTCAAAAATCAGGGATAAGCATTCCCTGGGGCAGACTCATTCTCTCTAGGTTGCACTATGATTAGTGTCGGAGCAATGGACCAGTTAGGTGAATGGTCCAGGATTAGAAATCAGGGAAATTTATTCTTCTGTGCTTGAGAACAATAGTCCAGATATCCCATGGATGATGTTTTACTTTCTGAGGGCAAATTCTCTTTCAGATCTCACAGATGTGAGTGGAAGAATGGCCCAGATGACTCAGTTTATATCATGATATTGTTTTATGCAGTTTGATATCAGATGATATGATTGTTATGGAGACTGTATGTCTCTAGACAATAGATGTATGCTATTGTGGTGGACGTGTTCCACCAGTTGTGGCTATGCGTCACTAATTAAGTAGTCGTGTGCTACTTGGTGTGGTTGTGTACCACTGGATAATAATTGTGTACTACTATGGATAAACACAGTTGTGTTCTATTGAATGGCATTGTTCTAATTGTCATGAAGACTATAAATAGTTTTGGAAATGATTACCAGCTAGATGGATAGTTAGTGTGTTGGTGGACAGACATTCTCCAGGCAGAAAATGGTCCAAGACATTTATTCTTATAAGACGCATGTCTAGATTAAAAGAATAGTCCTTGTAGCCCATGGTGTGGCTTCCATCATCTTTTGGAATAGTTATTCTTCTAGGACATATGTCTGGATTAGAAGAATGATTCTTGTATCACACTGTGGAGTGAGTGACTTATCCAACATCATGCATGTGTGGCTATGTGGCTATGATGATGCTACCCGTTGAATGGTATGTTTGTGCTCAAGACCATTACCTTTAAATATCTCCCTAGCTAGGAGGGAGTGTTGATATTATGGTAGTTGCGGGAGGTATTAAAACTCCACGTGTAACCCTGACAAGAATAGAATATTTCGGGAAGTAAGAAGAAACCCTAAATCATTGGACATAACCCTAGAAGACAAGTCGACTAAAGAAAATAATTAATATTGAGTTTTTAGCCTCCAGAAAGAGAAGTCAGACCAGAAAGATAAGGAAAAGCAGTATAAATATAGTATTTCAGAGCTCATTTGGACACACACAACTCACAATTGCAGAAATTTAGTGTGCACTGCAAAAATTTATTAAGTGCACAAGTCTGGAGATTAGTTGCAGCTACAACTACTATAACTAGTATTTTTGGTTTTAGGCTTGGACTTTCTCTTGGTTATGGTTTGGATTTTCTGCTTGGTACACTAGCTATGGAGAGTGGTACGCTACCTTGATTGTATTTTGGACCTAGGATTTGCTTCCATAATTATTCTCTTTGTCAAGGTTAAGGTGCTCAGGGGTGGCTTCGGCCTATGGTTAGGTGACAATATTTCTACATTGTCTATGGTTAAATGAGCACACCTATTATTTCTAACACAAACATAGTGGTATTTGATCTTGATATACTTGGACTTGTCATGACACACTCGGTTCACTGAAAACTTTATGCAACTCTGGTTGTCATAAAAGATACAGGTTCCTCCAACTCAAGATCAAGCAATTTTGTAATCAACTTCTGAAGCCACACTATTTTTCCACAAGCTGACCATGATGCTACATACTCTGCCACTACGAAACTGAGTTCCATATAGGTCTGCTTCTTACTGAGTCACAAGATCACAACTAATCCCATACTAAAGCAACATCATGATGTAATTTTCTAATATGTGACACTACCTACCCAATTTGAATTTGTGTATCCCTGCAAATCTTATCTCATAATCTGAGATATATTTGGTCCATAATCGATTGTACCCTTTAGGTACCTCATCACATTTTTTCCCTAATTAGGTGAACATGTCCTTAAAAATTCAGTGGATTGTTTTCGATCAACATCCACTCGGTAGTCAGGCTCTCTCTTACCCAAATCGCCTCATAGATTATGTCGTGTTTCACTCATCATATCCAACGTTAATGTTGAATTACCTCCATGATGGTTTCTCTTCGTGGTTAATGCATGACGTCACCTCTCAACGTTGTCTATAAACTCATCTTCAACCTTTGGTTCACCACCATTCTGCTTCTTCGAGTCAGTTGTATACTTCACTCTATAGCATATTAAGCCTTTAGTGCACTCGACCCTCTCCTCTTGGCCCCCTATTGTGTTTGTTTGTTATTACCGATTTCTAAATATGGGTCGACCATGCATCACTCGGGGTGCCATCCTCAAGATTTTCATTCCTCCTAAGTTTGTTGATCCATGAGTCACTGTCTTAGGCGACTTACAAGGGAAGGTCGAGCAATCTCACCTTGTCGGCATCGATTTCTTTGATGCCTACCAATTCCTATAGATGAAATTCGAGGTCTATTATGAATATTTTTTGTTTCCTTCAGGAGAGGTTGGTATGGAGTGGAAGGTTCCCTTTGTACTACTGCGAGAATCCATACTTATGAAATTACGGGACTTATCAGTGTTTGGGACCACTAGTGAGGTTGGGCACCATCCTAAGTTCCTCATCAGTAGTGTCCACAACGGTTCCCTATGGTTGGACCAAGAATACCCGATTGACATGGAAGACATACATCAACTTACAGGTCTATCCATGGAGGGTGACAATGTTACTAAGGGGTTCCAAGGGTCTGGAAAGTGAGGTAAGAAGAAGGGAGAGCCTACTCTCTACGACAAGTTTAATACTAGATGAAGTGGTCGAGGTGATGTCCTTGATCCCATTCTCCCTGAACCAGTTTGTTGCGCATGATACTTGATTTACTACAAGGTTATGAGGACCTACACGTGAGGGGAATGCACACTAGATTCCATCTTAGTGGCATATTTCTGCATGCAAGGAGTTGTCATGAAATGCAACCACTACTTACAAGTCGAATTACTGCAAGCATGTGCAGATGCACATGAGAAGGACAAGTATTTAATTTATCGATATCTTTTAGTCGCTCTCATCATGTGGAAATGGAGGCCACTAGTGGGAATGGATCTTACTATGATTTCAGATACGGGACTTGCAATGAGGTTTGACCCCTAGAAGGCTTGGACCGATGCTAGAAATTCCTCCTTTAATAACACTGCCTTTTTGTAGTGGTTTAACGACCATGTCAGTGTTAACTAGCACTTGTGCATTCCCCAGGAGCTACTAAATCACCATACTAGCAAGCTCTAGTTTTCCATGAATCAAGTCAACACCTTTGTGCGGCCTCTTGGTACGACGGATGAGGAATTCCATACCCCTCCACTGGTGCACTACCTCACAAAGAAATCACTTGACAAAGAGGTTTTCTCTTGGCTTAGAGTCCTAAGGAAGTAATCTGGACTCTCCTATCACTTTCCTGCTATCTCACGGCTAGAGGCCCCAACCTTAGTAGACATTCTATGATCTAGCACCACTGCTACTCAGAAACGATCACTCCCAACATTAGATTCGAATGAAGAAGTATAAGAAGAGGTTTTTCCTTAGTCAAGCCCACCACCGTTTCTCAATATCCTAGATGATGCCATGATTTTAGGTAAGGACTTGTGTGAGGTTGTTACTGTTGCATTTTATCCTAAAGCAGAAACATATTAATTCTCCTTCTAAAGGAACCCCCGGGCCCATTATCACCAATGCCATCCCCATTTCCTCTCAGCCACCCCCATCTCATACAACCCCACCCACTCCATCCTCTATCCCCATTCTCATCATTGATGACCCCCCCATTATGCCCAAATCCACCCTTGTAGTTGAGGTCTCTATGAGCCAATCCCCTGGATCATCCACAAAAACCCCATCATTGTTTCTTCTGTCAACTACTTAGTATCCTACCAATGTTGTTTCAACCTAGTCTAGTAACCCCTTCGTTTCGATTGCCACAACTGAAGTTCCCAGGCCACCCAATTTTCCCTAATGTCCATAGGTTCCAACCCCACTAGATAACCCACCATAAACACAACCCCAATCATAGCTTGAGACAAAGACAAAAATCCATGACCCATTAGGTATGGATCCACATAATGATGTTATGGATACCCCAGAGGACACTTAGTCTATGTACAATGCGAGTTCTGTAAAGGACCAGGTTGCACCCCTTTTGCACGACCCCCAACATTGTTGTGCCATCCTAGAAATCTTCTTGAAACACGTCGATGTGATCAACATTCTGCCCCAGGAATTCTAAGAAAGAGTTTCCCATAGCCTCCGATCTATGTCGATTAGTCCTAATAGCATTGGAACCCCTAGCTGGTCGGAACGTTCGGTTGCTAGTGGCCAACCACTTGCGCTATGATTCCCTATGCCTCCTTCTACTAGTGGAGATCTCAACACTTTTCCTACACCATGGTTATTGGCCTTCATGGGGTCTTCCACTCATCAATTAACACAGAGAATCATATCATTTGAGTGCACGAATGAGGAGCTCCAATAACAAACACGATAACCGCAAGATGCCACCTCTATCGCCACTTATGCTGCAAATTGGAGAAAGGCATGTGGGTGTAAGATTAATCTACTGTTGCAGTTGTGTCGGACAAATTTTCACAACTATGTCCCTCTTTTCGACGGATTGCACCGGAGCTACCTAAAGATATCACTCCAGTTGCACCTCCGCAACAGGTTGAGCTCATTGTCAGTGCATGGTCTTAGTCGGCTATAAAGAATGATACCCTGCAGGAGGAATTAGCTGCGATCAAACTAAAGGAAACAAAGAAACCCAAAGAATGACGCAAAATCTCATGCATACAGTTGCAAAGGGAAATCTATTCAGGTCCTCACTTCATGATCGTGTTGATGAAAGTCGATGACTCTTCGACATGGTCAACGACTAGGTCAGTTTGTTGGACTGACACAAACAACCAATTGCAGAATTGCATGTGGAACTCAACATCATACATGCAGAATCTTGAGCTATGACTGACCCTGTTGAGGAGGTCACTAAGTTTACAGAAATTCATGCCAAACATGAACGGTTGGTTGCACTGAAGGAATCCACCAAGGTTGCAAATAAAGAGCTTCACAACTTTCGGCCCACTGTGCAAGTAGAATATATTAAAATGTATCATCTTGACTCCATTGCTAACAGATAACGAAGTACTCTCTTAGCCACCAATCCAAAGGAGCCAATTGTGACTATCGCTCAGTAATTTGTTGTGGGAACCTCAATTTTGGCAAGGAAATGGCAGGACCACCTTGAGCACTATGACCATTTTTGTGAGAAGGATCTTACCATTGTACCAAGGTTGGACCCTTCATTTTTGGAAGGATAAGGAAAAGAGAAAGAAAGTTCAACCCTCTGTTTTTTAAGAGAACCTGATTTTTCGGGAAAGGCCAAAGTTTTGCGGGAAAGTGCAATAACACACTGGAAGATTAGAAGTGATTTAGAACAATTAGGATAAGCAAAAGAGTTAACTGCAAGTGTTCCAGTAGTGAAAATAGATCATGCGTCAGCTGGATGAGAAAGTGGAAAGATATAGAAGCTTCGAGCGCAATCAAAGAGAAAGCGGGAAAATAAGTGTTCCGCATAATCAAGAAAAGACAATAGCAATATCAAGAAGTCAAGAATCACCTGAGGGAAAACTAGAAATTATATGGGAATATGTAATGGGAAAGGGTTGGTTTATTATTATTCATATTATGCCTTGTTATACTATTGCTAGTATTAATGTTTTTTTCTCTGTTATCAAGCTATCACCATTGTTGTTATTAGGTCGGGTGTGATAAGCTATTGTAATGGGTTTTGAGGGAATAACCATACTTTCACAGTAGCAAGAGAGTCTGTAAAGGGTATGGGAACTTGACAAGCAATGTATAAGTTATGATAGAAGGATATACTAATGGATCACAAATTCTGAGATATTGATAATACAAGAGATCATTTGGGCCCTAAAATTTTTGGTTATGATGTGTATGACTCCGTAGTTTCTTCATTGCACAATTGCTTATGTATTATGTATTTGGTATTTAACCATTAAGTTTGATGCATGGACTTGTCTATGTGCTGAACAATCTGATTAATTTGATGTCTATGCTCTTTTAGGTTCTAGGTGATATAATTCTTTATATGTTAAAGCATGAATCTGCATTATGTTGTGCCAGATTTGATGATGCTTCTTCTTTGATTCAATTCACCTCACACAAGTCTTGGCTATGTTTCAGGTGAAACCTACTTCCCTTGTGGAAGGTTGAATATGCCAGTGTTGCTAGACTACAACGATATCTTTGTTGGTAACCTTCGAGAACCCCAGTCTCTAATTTTGTGCCAACAAATCACACTCCCACAAAGGCTTTACAAAATATAATACCATAATAATCATGGACTAAAATTAAGCCTGGTGTAAGCCACTTTTGTGTATTTGGTAGTGTAGCATGGGCTCACATTCCTGATGAGAAAATAAACGCATTACAACCTAAAAGTGAGAAGTGCATTTTTTTTGGATATTCTGAAGATGTCAAAGTCTTCTAACTCCTTCAACCTCATTCCAATGAAATTATTATTAGAATATATGGTTAATTTGATAAAAATCTCCTGGACTGCGAGCCTAATTCAATGTTTGTGCCATCTTTGTCTTGCAATCCATCTTCGGATTTTGTGCTATCTTCTATTCATATTTTGGTTTCTTCTTCATATAATGACAGTGAGGATGAAAATCCACCTCTGCCTTCTCACCTTCCTCCAGATGAGTCCATTGAATATGAACCTACAACCACCACTTCTCAGATGGTACGACATGAAAAGTTGTCGGTGATCTTGCCAGTGATCCTATGGATCAACATCAGACACATTCACAGTCCCAACAAGCCTCTTATATTTTGGCTCAAGTTGCAGAGACTGATGATCTATACATATTTGCATAAGCTCCAAATCATCCAAATTGGGACATGTCAATGAATGAAGAGTATCACTCTTTAACGGTGAATGATACTTGGGATCTTGTAACTCTTTCAAAAGGAAGAATACTTGTCATATGTAAATGGGTGTATAGAACTAAGTATGCATCATATGTGAGTGTTGAAAGACACAAGGTTTAGTTAGTTTCCAAAGGGTTCTCTCAAGTTAAAGGAATTGACTATAATGAAACCTTTTCCCTCGTAGCCAAAATGAATTCCATCCACCTTGTTCTAGCCCTTGCTTCCTCACATAAATGGAAGGTCCATCAGATGGATGTTAAATATGCCTTCTTGCATGGGGATTCACAAGAATAAATCTACATGGAAAAACCTCATGGTTATGTCCAGAATGACTCTAACCTTGTTTGTCTCCCTAAGAAATCTCTCTATGGTATTAAGCAAGCTCCTCAAGCTTGGTATGCCAAAATGGACAACTTTCTTTTTGACACCGACTTTTCTAGATGTCATTCTGACCCTAATGACTATACCAAGAAAGTAGGAAACGATCTCATAATACGTGTTCTTTATGTTGATGACCTTATCCTCATTGATAGTGACCCTAAAATTTTAACTCATGTGAAATACAACATTAAAAAGAAACTTGAAATGACAAAATTATGCTATTTTCATTATTTCCTTGGCCTCCAAGTAATTCTATCCAAGGAAGGATTTTTTCTTTCCCAGTCTAAGTATGCTTGTGACCTTCTTTGCCACTTTTGCATTGATGATTCTAAACCAACCACTTCTCCCTTCTAGTCTGTAGTCAAACTTGCCACCACATGTACTACTCCCAAAATTGATGCCACTTTGTATTGTCAGTTAGCTGGTAGTCTCTTATATTCGATTCATACCCATCCTGATATTTCCTTTTCTTTTGGTCTTGTTGCATGATATATGCAAACACCGCATGAAAGTGATTGGCAAGCCACTAAAATGCTACGTCGATATGTCCAGGGTACAACTTAGTTTATGATACATTACAGTTTAGGGGGGAATCCTTTATTGGTTGGGTTCACTGATTCAAATTGGGTCGGGTACCCTGATGATCGAAAGTCTATTGCAAGTTATGTTTTCAGCCTTGGTTCCAAACTTGTCACTTGGGCTTGTAAGAAACAACAAGCTATTGCTCTTTCTTCAGTAGAAGCAGACTATTGAGCAATGGTTAATGCAAGTCAAGAGGCCTTTTGGCTTCGACATATCCTTTTAGAGTCGGGCTTCCAACTCTAGCATCCAACCACCCTCTAGTGAGAAAATTAGAGTGCCATTAATCTCACCAAATATCCAGTTCAACATCATCACAGGAAACACATTGCACTACACATGCACTTAATCCGAAATTTCATTCATGATAGAGTTATTGGATGGAAAAAGAGAACTTCAATAACTCAATCATGAATGAGATTTTTGATTAAGTGCATGTGTATCTTGATGTGTTTGTTGCGTTGATGTTGAACTGGATCTTTGGCGATCTTAATGGTATTTTGATTGTCGCACTAGAGGGTGGTTAGATGTTGCTACTGGAAGCCAAACTTTGAAAGAATATATTGAAGCCACAAGGCTTCTCGACTTGCATTAACCATTGTTCGGTACTCTGTTTCTGCTAAAGAAAGAACAATTATTTTTTGTTTCTTAAAATCCCATGTGATGGGTTTGGAACCAAGGCTAAAAACATAACTTGCAATAGAATTTTGATCATCAGGGTCGTTGTCCCAATCTGAACCAGTGAAACCAACCAAAGAAGGAGACCCTCCTAAACTGTAATGTATCCCAAATTGAACTGTACCCTAGACATATCGAAGTATCATTTTAGTTGTTTTCCATTGGCTTTCATGGGGTGTTTTCGTATACTAGGCAACAAGACCAACAACAAAGGAAATATTAGGATGGGTATGAGTCAAATATAAGAAGATACCAACTAACTGAGGGTATAAAGTGGCATTGAATTTTGGAGTAATATAGGTGGAAACAAGTTTGAATCCAAACTGAGAGGGAGAAGGGGTTGGTTTAGAATCATCTATGTGAAAGTGATGAAGAAGGTCACAAGCATACACAGATTGGGAAAGAAAAAATTATTCCTTGGTTTACAATGCTTGGAGGCCAAGGAAATAATGCAAATAGCCTAAGTCTTTCATGTCAAATTTCTTTTTAAGGATGGATTTCACATGGGTTAAAATTTTAGGGTCACTACCAGTGAGTATAAGTTCATCAACATAAAGAACAAGTATTATGAGATGGCTTGTTACTTTCTTGGTATAGACATTAGGGTCAAAATGACATCTAGATAATCTGATGTCTAGAAGAAAGCTATCCATTTTGGCATACCAATCTTGAGGAGCTTTCTTAAGACCATAAATAGATTTCTTAAGGTGACAAACAAGGCTAGAGTCATTCTAGACATAGCCAGGAGGTTGTTCCATGTAGATTTCTTCTTGCAAATCCCCATGCAAGAAGGCATATTTAACATCCATCTAATGGACCTCCCATTTATGTGAGCCAACAAGGGCTAGAAGAAGGTGGATGGAATTCATTTTGGCTATGGGGGAAAATGTTTCATTATAATCAATGCCTTCAACTCCAGAGAATACTTTGGCAACTAATTGGGCATTGTGTCTTTCAACGCTTCCATTTGATGCATACTTAGTTCTATACACCCATTTACAACTGACAAGTTTTATTCCTTTCGAAAGAGGCACGAGATCCCAAGTATTTTTCACCATTAATGAACAACATTTTTCATTCATTGTTATGTCCCAATCTAGAACGTGTCTGGCGTTAATCTCTAGGATCATCGATAAGATCACCAACTGCTTCTTGATTTGAATGAACCCATCTGGGAAGCAATGGAATTGGTGTAGGTTCATGTTTAATGGATGCATATGGAGGAAGGTGAGAAGGAAATGGTGGATTTTCATCCTCATTTTCATCATTTGAAGAAGAAACAAAAATAGGAACAAAAGATCCCCATGTGTTAGAAGGAATAGCAACAGATTTTTCAGTAAAAGAACATAAAAGATACAATGGCAAATACAAACATTACACAAATATTTTTCCCTTGGAAACCCAAACCAGGAAAACCAACATATTCTATATTCATTCATAGTGATACATTGTTTACAATACAATATACATATAGGAATAAACATATTTTCAGTAAAAGAACAGAAAAGATACAATGGAAAATACAAACATTACATAGAGATTTTTCCGCTGCCCCCGAACCCCTGCGTGGGGGGATTCGGGGGCAGAATATAACACATACCCAACATTATCCCACTTGTTGTTTTCTTTGCATACAGAGGGTTACATGGTTACATAGTCAAAAATACAGGGTAGCAATGCCCATGGATCCTATACACCAAGAGAACTTCTCAGTGCTCACATATTTTGTTAATGAATCTGCAACATTCTTCAAAGTGTCCATGTTCATCAGCAACACTTTCGTTTCTTCAACCATGTCTCTCACAAAGTGATATTGAATATCAATATGATTTATCTTTGAATGATAAGCTTGGTTCTTCGCCAAAAAAATTTCACTCTAACTGTCACAATCTATCCTTACAGCTTGTTGTACCAACCCAATACCTAAACACAATCTTTGTAACCACATTGCTTCCTTACTTGCATGAGTGGATTCCATGTATTCAGCTTATGTAGTTGAAAGTGCCACTACAACCTGTATTTTGCTCATCCAACTTATTGCTCCTTCAAACAGGTTAACCACATACCCACTTGAAGATCTCCTACGATCCAGATCTCCAACCCAATATGCATCCTCAAAGCCATGTATATCCACCACTATGTCCAATACCGGTCTTCCTTGGTAGCACAATCCATAGCTATCATTGCCACGCAAACACCTGAAAACCCTTTTTATTGTTGTATAATGCTCCTTCCTTGGTTTTGACATATACCTGCTCAAAACTCCTATTGCATGTGAAATGTCTGGTCTAGTACAAACCATTGCATACATCAAACTGCCAACTACACTCGTATATGGAACACGAGACATGTCCTCCTCCTCTTCCTGTGTCTTGGGACACTGATCCACATATAACTTTACAACAACAGGAATAGGAACCTTGATTGGTTTACATTCCTGCATATTAAACCTCTGCAATATTGTCTCGACATATTTTTCTGATTTAACCAGAGTTTCCTCTTTTTCCGATCTCTTTTAATTTCCATGCCCAAAATGAAATTTGAAGCACCGATATCCTTGATGTCAAATTTAGAGGAAAACTGAGTTTTCACATCATGGATGATCTCCTTGTTGTTTCCTATCAACAACATGTCATCCACATACAAGACGAAATAAATCAAATGATCGCCAATTAATTTAAAATACACACAATGATCCTCTTTGCTTCTTGTGAAGCCAAGTCCCAACATATAAGTATCAAATTTTTGATACCACATCCTTGGTGATTGTTTTAAACCATACAGGGACTTTTTCATCTTGCATACCAACTCCTTCTTTCCTTTCACAACATAACCTTCTAGTTGCTTCATATAGATTTCTTCTTCCAGATCCCCATGTAGGAATGTTGTCTTCGCATTCATTTGTTCTACTTCAAAATCAAATGTAGCAACAACAGATAACATAAATCTTATGGAGGTTAACTTGGAAACAGGATAAAAAATATCAACAAAATCAATTCCCTCAACCCGGGAATAACCCTTTTCTACTAACGGAGCTTTGTGTTTCTCCACTTTTCCTTCTGCATTCAGCTTCTTTTTAAATACCCATTTGTTGTCAATGGGCTTTCTTCCGGTCGATGACTCCATTAGATCATGAGCCTCATTCTTATCTAAAGATTCCATTTCTTCGTCCATGGCCCTTTTCCAGAGATTTCCATCCTCTGAATCCACTGCCTCCCTGATAGTTCTAGGATCATCATCAATAATAGACAAAGCAAAATTTGAACGGAAATCAGATGGAGTATACCTTTCTGGTATCCTTCTTTCTCGAACCAATCTCCTCAATACTGGAGTATGAGGATCTTCTTTTTCTGATTCCTTTTCTTCTGTAGAGTCTGACTCATCATCCTTTAAATCAAACTCTATTTTCTCTGGTTCTTCCTTACTTGGTAGGGATTTATGTTTAACAACATCCTTCATTTCTCTAAATACCACATCTCGGCTATACACTACCTTATTAGTTTCTGGGTTCCAAAGCTTATAACCTTTGAGAACATTTTTATATCCAATAAAGATACATTTTCTGGCCTTCTTATCTGGCTTACTCCTATTTTCCTTTGGAACATGAACATATGCATCACAACCAAATACCTTGAGATGTGTGAGAGAAGGTTCCTTACCAATCCATACCTCTTGTGGAGTCTTGTCATCCAACGCTGATGAGGGTGATCTGTTGACCAGGTAACATGCAATACCCACTACCTCTGCCCATAATTCTTGCCCTAACCTGACACCACTGAGCATGCACCTTTCTTTTTCCATCATCGTCCTGCTCATCCTTTATGCAACTCCATTCTGTTAAGGTGTATATGGAGTAGTCTTTTGCCTTGCTATACTACCTATATATGCCTTCCATATATGAGCCTCAACTTGAATTTTCCTCGTCCTATGATTTTGGTTGTCGAATCATCACCTAAGAAAACATTACCTCGATCATACCTTTCATATTCACAGAACCACTCCTTGTGGGGAGTCATATGAAAGGATGCACCTGATTCAACCAACCATTCCTCATGATCTGCATATGTGTTTGAAGAAGCCAAGTACACATCCCCTCCTTCTTCCTTGGAGGTCTTTTCTTTTGTAGAAGGAGATTCTTCAGATCCCTTCTTTTTCTCAACTTTGGATCTATAATGCTTCTTGTAGTTCCCTTCTTTTCCACATCTCCAACATACCTTTACAAACTTTTCGGGAGATTTATATCTACCCTTAGACTTAGATCTCCCACTTGAGAACTTAGATCTATTTCTTTCCTGGGAATGTCCTCTTGCAAATAATGCATATATGCTCTATCCTTCCATATTCTTTTGTCTCATCTCCTCCGACAACAAGGATGAGACCACTTCATCAAAATTCAAAGAAGTTGTATTACTACCTATGGCCACAACCAGACTATCCCAGGAGTTTGGTAAAGAACATAGTAAATTGATACATTTATCTTCATCTAAAATTTTAATCTCAACAGATACTAACTGACTTACCACAATATTGAAGGAATTCAAATGCTCTGCCACCGAGTCTCCATCTATCATCCTCAAGTTATACAACTTCTTTATGAGGAATATTTTATTTACTAGGGACTTATACTGATACAACTTCCCCAACTTGTCCCATAAATCTTTGGTTGTAGCTACTTCTGACACATTCAGTAGTATTGAATCTAAGAGACACAGTCAGATTGTTCTATTTACCTTCCAATCCAACTTTTTCCAGTCATCTGCTGAAGTTCCTGTAGGTGCAGTACCTGAATCTACTGCGATCCATTGATCTATGTCCACCAACATATCTTCCATCTTGAGCTTCCACAACTCAAAACTTTGTCCATTAAACTTCTCAATCTCCATCTTCGAATTGCTTGCCATTTCTTTTCACCTGAAAAATCAATACCACATATATCCCACTGTAATAGGGCTTATCACAGTCCCGAGCCAAACCCTTGACCACAAATACATCCCCCTGAAGCCAACGAAGCTTTGATACCAAATGTATATTTTAACCTTGTAAAATATTTATTGCAAACATATTTTTAGTAAAATAACATAAAAGATACAATGGAAAATACAAACATTACATAAAGATTTTTCCCCTGGACACCCAAATCGGGAAAACCAACATATTCTATATTCATTCATAGTGATACATTGTTTACAATACAATATACATATAGGAGCCAACGACATCCAAAACCCTAACCCAATGACCTAGATTAGTCAACAACCCTAATTCCTTAACCGGAAATAGAAAACCATTGGCAAGAAACCATGTGCCAAAAAACCACCTAAATATGTGACACGTTTCTCGAGGCATACTTTTTTTTAGGGGGCACTGCCCCTGAACCCCGACGCGCCCGACACAACACGGACACTACTAGTCATAAAAATAATATAGCACATACCCAACATTGAATATGGCACAAACATCGAATTAGGCTCGCAAGCCAAGAGATTTTCATCAAATTTAACATATCTTCTAATAATGATTTCATTGGAATGAGGTTGAAAAATAATGTAACCTTTGACATCTTCAAAATATCGAAAAAAACATGCACTTCTCACTTTTAAGATGCAATTCTTTCCTTTTCTCATCACGAATGTGATCCCATGCTACACAACCAAATACACAGAAGTGGCTTACATCTCGCTTAATTTTAGTCCATGCTTCTTCCGGTGTTATATTTTTTAAATCCCTTGTGGGAGTGCGATTTACTATGTAATTTGCATAGTTGATGGCTTCCACCCAATAATGAGGACGAAATCCCTTAGATTGGATCATTAACCATTTCTTTTAATGTGTGATTATTTCTCTCAACAACACCATTTTGTTGTGGTGTATATGGAATAATGTGTTGCATTTGAATGCCTTGTTCAGTGCAATAACTTGTAAATTTGTTGTTCACATTTTCACCTCCATTATCTGTTCTTAATTTTGAAGTTGATGTGTGGATTATTTTTCTACAAGGGCCTCATAGGCCAAAAACTTGTCAAAAAATCCACTCTTAAGTTTTAAGAAGTAAACCCAAGTGCATCTAGAGAAGTAATCAATGAAAATTAAGAAGTACTTGCATCCAGATAAATAAGGAGAAGAAAGTAGATCTCAAAAATCACTCTGAACAAGTTGCAAAGGGGTTGAGGTGTGCCGAGAGGCACATTTTTCAAAACTATATCAGTGATGTTTGGCGAGATAACAACTGACACAAACACATTCTCTGCAAGAAACGAGACGAAGACTAGTCACCATATGTTGATTACATAGTTGTTGCAATGAGCGATGGTTTATATGACCAAACTACCCATGCCAAAGTTTGCTCAAGTCATCGCTATGAGCAACAAAAATTGATGGAAAATATGTTAACCCAAAGTTGTCAAATTTGTAAAACCTGGTAATATCATCAACAAATCCAGTTTCTAGGACATGCTCAAGATATTTTAAATCCTTGATTACAACTTGGTGAGGTGAAAACTCTACGATTTTTCCTTCACCTGAATGAGTGATTTGATACACTGATATAAGGTTGTAGGAAAGAATTGAAACACATAATACATCATTGAATGGCCATTATCTATTTGAACTGTTCCAGGCCCTACAACATTAAGATATCTATCATCACCAACAAATATTTGTTTGGTGTTACATTCGTTAAGAGCATAAGAGATAGTTTTATCCTTAGCCATATGATAAGATTCTCTAGCATCAATAAACCACTCATCAAAAGAAGAAATAGAAGTTGCATTGAAGGAGAAACCAGAAGAAAAAAGTGCATTTCGATGAGAAGAATAGTTAGAAGAAGAAGACTCAATATTGATGTTGTGCTTCTTCATCGCTGCTTCGAAGACTTCCATCTTTTTAAAACATTTATAATTCACATGACCATCTCTCCCACAAAAGTTGCAATGCCTGTAAGTCTTCTTACTTTTGCACTTTTCTCATTTGTCACCATTCAAAGTAGAAGCTAGCTGAGAGGGTTTGGGACCCTTTTTTTTTCTTGTTGTTGTTGCAATGATGTTGCTTCTTGATATTCTTGGATTTATCTTTCTATTGGGACACTAAGACTTTGTTAGATATACCTGCAATGTTGATCACTCCAAGGTGCAAAACCTTATCTTTCTCTCTAATTAGAGAATCACAAAAAGACTCAAGAGTGGGAGTTTGGTAAGCACTCCATAGAGCTTCTCTAGTGGCATAAAAGGTAAATACAAAGAGATAATATGCACTACCAATCTTAGCAAGGATAACATATATGCATCAGTCAACCTTCACATTTATTTGGCATTATTTACATAAAATTCTTAGTGTTTTGAACTTAGACAAATAATATTCAATGCAAGGAAAAATATTAGAACTTAATATCATATACTGATTTTCAATCTGGTGGGCTCAAATCACATTATGTTTACCAAACCCCGCTTCAATATTTCCCCAGGCTTTATCAAGGCCATCAATTCCTTGAAGGTGAAACCTTAAATCAGGAGAGATGGACATTATGATTAGTCCATATGCTTCTTCATTCTTATTATCCCATTTGGATTTATTTTCAGCATCAATGGGGGCTTGGTCTTTTTCCAAGGTAATCCGGTACAATTCTTTACTTCTCAGTACATCCTCCATATGAGATTTCCATGAGTAGTTGGTACTAGTAAACAAAATATCACTGGAAGAAGCCGTATTAAAATATGTAGAGATTATGGATTTAAAAGATGAAACTAATGGTCTCGATTGAAAGCTATTGAAAAAATAGAACTGAAAACAGACTTCGACTGTGAAAATTATGCCCTTTTGAAAAACTACATAAGCGGTGACCAAGGCACCACGTGGCGGGTAGAAGTTGACCCATGTGGTGATGGATGCACACAATTCCTTTATTTCTCTAACTTTGCCTATAAGCTCACTTTTACAACTAAGTTGCTTTATGAAGTAACCCACTTTTATATAATAAGTGAAAATCATTTTTACAATGAAGTTACTTTGTAAAATAAAGTTGTATGCAAAAAGTAGCTAAAAATGAAATATTAAAACTACTTATAACGATTCACTTTTATAATTTAAGTGAAATGCACTTTATAATGAATGCATGAACTTTTTCAAAAAGTAACTTAAAAAAGCTTGAATTCAAGACCTCTTATTACATTAAACAACTTTCAACCAAGTGAATTAGTGTAAAACTCGTTATAATTGTATAGGAGGAGGATGGGGGTGTTGTTGTTGTTGTTGGATCTCTACCTCGAAGTGTGTTTTTAACCCAAAAGCTTCCATTTCCGTGTGCCAATACAAACACAAGCAAATTCTTTTGAAAAAAAAAAAAAACTCAACAACAAATGGAGTTAGATCTTGATTAGCTTACCTGAAAAATGCAACTTTTCTCTTTGTTTCTGATTTTTCAAGATCGCACAGAGCGCACGATAAAGAGCATGCACATACAAGAAAACACTTTCCGCTATGTTTATGATTTCTCAAGATCGCACAGGGTGCATGGAAAATATTATATGCAAACTGGAAAGAGTAGCAACCCAAAATAAAAACAAAAAACCAAAATATTAACTCTATAAAAAAAAATTAATAGGGCATATTCAGGCTTTATACCTCTGTATCTAACTAAAACGGTTGTCACTTGGGAAAACATAAACCTTTTCAAGTGAAATGAAAAGTGTTTCTAATTGAAATAAGTGTTATGGATGCAATGGAACAATCCTCTCAACCCGAAAATGTATGTAAATAGAAAAAAAACATAAATGTGTCAACATGGCTTCAAGATCTCGATCTGCAACAGGTCTTCAAATGGACTCTGATATCAATGTAGGCATTAAGATCAAGGAGAATATGATTCGTTGGATCACTTTATGTCTAGAACATATCGTGACCATCAGATTACATAACTAGAAATGCATACTAATGAAACACAATTTTATATAAAGACACATTACACCAAGTTGATCTTAACTAAATCCTAAGTGTCTAAATATCCTAATAGATAATATTATTGATTCTTGGGTGGTAGACTCAGGGGCTTCATTTCATGCCACACCCCATAGGAAATAGTTTCAAGACTATGTTCAAGGTGATTTTTGACAGGTTTATTTGGGTGATGATAAACTATTTGAAATTGTTGGAAATAGTAAGATGCAGATAAAATTACATAATGGAAACCAATCGTTGGTTAAATAGGTGAAGTACCTTCCTGATTTGAGAATAAATCAAATTTCCATAGTACAGTTGGATAACAAAGGTTGTATAGTTACATTTGCAAGAAATTTGTGGAAGGTCACTAAAGGTTCACTGATAATAGAAAAAGGAGAGAAGGTAGGTATGTTGTATTTTGTTTTATATATGTACTAGTAATGTTGACTTGTCTATTGTTTTAACTTTTATAGGAGTAGATACAACATTGTGGCATCATAATCTCGAGCACATGAGTGAGAAGGGGATGTTGATTCTCCACTCAAGAAATTGTTTGCTAGATTTGAAGCAAGTTGATTTGGATTTATTTGAGCACCATGCCTATGGAAAATAAAAGAAAGTCGGATTTCTCAGAGTTGGGAGAAAAAGAAGAGTGAAAATTAGAGTTTCTGCATACAGATGTATGGGGACCAACTCATGTATCATCTCTTGGTGGTTCTTATTATTATGTTGCTTTTACTGATAATGCTACTAAGAAAACTTGGGTTTATTACATTAAAAAACATATGATGTCTTTGATACTTTTAAGAAATGGAAAGCTTTGGTTGAGAATGAGATAGGAAATAAGTTGAAGTGTCTCAAATCAGATAATGGAGGTGAATGCTATAGCAAGGAATTTGATAGTTATTGTTCATACCATGATATTTTTAATGAGAAGACAGTGTCGGGAACACTGCAAGCAAATGGTGTGTAAGAAAGGATGAACGTGACAATCATGGAGCATGTAAGGAGTATGAGATGGCATTCAAGATTTCCTTTATAGTTTTGGGAGGAAGTTGTGGATACCATTGTTTACTTAATAAATAGAGGGCCTTCAACTTCCTTGGATGATGGCATTCTAGAAGAGGCATGGATAGGTAAAAGGGTAAACTTCTCATTTCGAAATACTTTCGATGGTGAAGAATTTTCCCACATTGATAAAGAAAATAAAACAAAGTTTGAGGAAAAATCCAAGAAGTGTATTTTTATTGAATATGGAGTTCACAATTTTGGTTATCGCTTATGGGATTATGAAAATCATGAAATCATTAGGAGTAGAGATGTGGTATTCAATGAAAAGGATGTGTACAAATATCAATTGCAAGGAAAGAAATAGAAAAAGGCAAACACATAATACATAGTGCTTAGTGAAATTATAGAAAATGAAATTCCAAAAGTGCTAGAAAATCAAAATGTTCAACAACAACAAGTACCTTGAACTCCTACAAGTGTTGTTATAATATATACTAGGTTAAGTAGACCCATTGAATGATACTCTCATTAAATGTTTTATTTATTGTTGACCAATCATGTTGAACTAGAAATATATGAAGAAGCAATGCAGGTAGAAACCAGAAAGAAGTGGGAGCAAGGCATGAAAGAGGAGATGGACTCCTTGGTACATAACCAGACTTGGGACTTAGTTCGGTTTCCTAAACTAAAAGAACATTGTAGAATAAATGGGTATAATGGTTGAAGGAAGAATATGGAGGAAAAATGAGGTACAAGGATAGACTTATTGTAAAGGGGTTTGCCCAGAAGAAAGGTATATATTTAAGGGGTTTGCACAGTAGAAAGGTATAGATTTTGATGAAATATTTTCTCCTATTGTTAAAATGACTTCAATTAGAACCATTTTAAGTCTAGTGGCAGTAGAATATTTGCATCTTTAATAGTTATATGTAAATACAACTTTTATCCATGGGGATTTAGAGGAAGAGATTGATATGCATCAACCACAGGCGTATGAGGTCAAAGGGAAAGATAAATTTATATGCAGGTTGAAGAAGAAATTGTATGGCCTGAAGAAACCTCCAAGGCAATGGTATTTGAAATTTGACAGGCTTATGATAGAACAAGGTTATAGTAGATGTCATTCTAACCAGTGTGTTTATTTTAAGAGACTAGATAATGGAAGTTATATTATAATTTTATTATATGTATATGACATTCTTGTTGCAGGATCTAACATGCATTATACAAACGTGCTCAAAAGAAAAATATCCAATTCTTTTGTAATGAAGAATTTGGGTGTTGCAAAGAAAATCCTTGGTATGAGAATAACAAGAGAGAAGAAAAATTGCAAATTAACATTGTCTTAGGGTGAATACATAGAGAAGGTATTGGAAATATTTAAAATGCAGGATGCAAAATTAGTTAGTGCACCTTTGGACAACCATTTCAAACTGACTAAGGAGATGTGTCCCAAGACACAAGAGCAAATAAAATACATCTCCAAGGCTTTGTACTCATCGACAGTTGGCGGGTTGATGTATGCGATGGTATTCACAAGGTTGAATATTTCACATGTAGTGGGAGTCGTGAGGAGGTATATGAACAATCCATGGAAAGAGCATTCGAAGGAAGTAAAGTGGATTCTAGGGTATTTGAGAGGTACTACTACTTAGGCATTATGTTTTGGAGGTCAAAAAATTGTTCTACAAAGATATGTTGATTCATATATGGCAGGTGATATGGATAGAAGGAGGAGCACCACAGGGTACATTTTTACTGTAGGTGGAACAATAGTAATTTGGATTTCTAAATTGCAAATGGTTATTGTACTTTCAACAATGGAAGAAAAGTATGATGTTGCTACAAAGACTAGTAAAGAGATGATTTGGTTACAAAGGTTTATGGATAAATTGAGAAATAAGCAGGAGAATAACAAGTTGTATAGTGATATTTAGATTGTCATTCATATTACAAATAACTTGACCTTCCATTCTAGGACTAAAGATTTCATATGACCATTTTTGGAAGATGGATAGTTGAAGCTAGAAAAGATACACACTAGCCAAAATCTTGTAGACATGTTAACGAAGACAGTAACCAGGGAGAAACTGAGTTCATGCCTAGTTTTAGTTGGCATTCAAGCATGATGGTGAATATGAGAAACTTTCCAGCTCCAAATTTGGAGCATAGTCCAGTAGGTGAAGTAGCGGTGGTGTTGTTGTGATCAATCTCCAAGTGAGAGATCGTTGGTTGTGGAGCTTGATTATCTTCTTGATTCATAGGTCTTGTTTTAGCCACATTTGGATCCCAATCCTTGGCAGAGATTTTTTGTTATATTCTTTGCATGATTAGGCCCACACATTGTTACGTTGCATTGGGCGACAAACCCCCCTTTCCAAGGGTTCAGGGGTGGAGCCCTCAAGCAAATATTTTTGGGCTTTGTTTTTACGTCTATTTTGGGTGGTTTTGACACATGGTTTTCTGACCCATGGTTTTCTAATTCTGGTTAAGAAATTAAGGTTGTAATCTAATCCGGGTCAATGGATCAGGGATTTTGCATCACGCAGGATTCTATATATCGTATTGTAATGATGAAGTTAATATAATAGAGATAGCGTATTGTGACCCAGAGAGAAGACTATGAGAGAGTGAAGAGGAGGTTGCAACAGATGTGTTGCAGGTGTTATTCCTTCATTTCGTTGGATGGAATAAAGGAAGGACTGGCTATTTCTTTGTGGATGTAGCCCATATCGAGTGAACCATGTATATCGATGTCTCTCTTATATAGTATTATTCTATGTTTTATTTCCGTATTCATTTTGATTTGTTTTTTGTTATTGCTCTATGATCCTATTCCTAACAATATTCATGATATTGGTTGAGAGAGGATCATATTGATTGAGGGAGAATGAAGTATGTTGTGATAAACTCTTATTTGGATCTCTATGAATGTATATTGTGCTTAAATGAATCTAAATTTGAATGATACATGGACTGATTATGTTAAGTTATTGATATAATGCAATAGTGAATAATGGTTTTACTATGATGTTCTGTTGAATTGAGTAAACCTATTATGTTAAGTTAGTGATATGATGCATTAATAATGAATAATGGATTTTCTATGATGTTTTGTTGTATCAAGTGAATGAAATAGGATTTCGAAAGCTAAAACCCAATTGGTAAAGTTAGTACCCAAGTAATTATTACCAATATCTGTAATGTTGTGATACTCTCGAATATACAAGTACTTTGAATACTCTGTGGTCTAGACTAATTAGGCCGCATAGAATGGTGATGTTTACATGAAAGCTAAACAACTCCTAAGAATTTGTGTTTTTTAATTATTCTTGGAGTTAAGTTTGATTAACATTCTAATAGTACTTAAGTATATTTGATTATTTAATTTCAATTTTACTACTTTAGGCTAATGTTACATTTAAATTATATCAAGAGATATATTATTAATAACAACATTATATTGTATTTATTTTACAATTAAGTATGTGGGAAATGGTTCGTATAATTTAAATATACTTTTTTTTCGAACAGAAAATGACTCATTATATTATATATAATTGTGTACACGTGCAAAAATACTTGTCCAAACAACTATAATTGTCCATGATAATAAGAGATTATAATCACCACAATCAACACACATGTTGTATGAAGTGTGAAAAAAAATATCATCCAAGTCCCATAAACTATCCCCACGTGATCATGCATAAATAGTGAAACCAAAAATATCATCTATCTCTAATGATTTTGGCAGTTTCAACCCCAAAAAAAGAGATAATATTTTCTTCAAAGGTGATCTAATAGAGATTTAAGAATAGAGAAGGGCCTTCATTTCCTTCTTCTCATTGGCTATAAGTTATCTTTCCTTCTTGCATCTGGAGAGCCTTCTTCGATAGGATGTTTGCCTCCCTATTAAATTCTCTGTAAATGTGTGAGTAGCTGATTGATATGAAAGTTTTGTTGAGATCTTTGATTCTATCCTTCCAACAATCTAAGGAAATTACCTCCAGTTTCCCTTTGTAGTTCAACGAGTCAATAATTATTCTAGAGTCTCAAAAAACCTCAATATCAAAGATGTGCAACCGAGATGCCAGAATAAGAGTTGCCCAAACTCCCAATAATTATGGCCTAGTATTTGTGCCTGGACCACAATTGAAAGTCAATTTAAAAACAGTTTGATCATTGATCCTAATCACCCCACCTGCTCCACTGTGTTGACCATTTGAATGTGTTGCTCCATTAAACCAACCCGTTGTAAAAATTTCTCGGGATGATGGCTTAAAGGATCGAGTATTTGACACTTTATAAGGATCTAAATGTCTATCAATTCCTCTAAGAGACTTGTATACAATTGAATAGATAGAAGGACTCCCATTTTCAAATATTACCTTGTTATGTTCCAACCAAACATGCCAACTAACAATGGAGGGCAGAGTAGAGTAATTAGGCACCTACTTCATCCAACTTTCATTGAAATCATTCAGTGTAGTCTCATCCCATACATTCCTTAAATTTATCCCTCTTATAATCATGTGCCATACTTGTTGAGTGAAATAGTAGTTGACCAACACATGCTTAATTGTCTCTGTCTTCTTTAAACATAACAAACATATACTAGGCCCTTCCTATTCTTTACATTGTAAATTATCCCATGTAAGTATTTTGTTTTCCACAAATAACCAAATAAATAATTTTATTTTGAATGTTAAATCCCAGGTCTACTATTTTCTCCTCCAACCACTAATAGACTGCTGCCATATTTTAAATATACTTATAACATACCAAATTTCTAAGATACATGATTACTAATTCTATATATTTTGATAAATTCTTTAAATAATTGAGAATTTTAAGATTCATTTAAGGATGATTCAATAATTCATTCAATCAATCGATGCAATATAATTAGTTTTATTTATAAATTAACATTCATTTAATATTCATTATATTAACATACATATGAACAAAAAAAAATTAGCAATACATTATACATCTTAATAACATTCATTTCAATAGAAGGTGGGGTAAGTAGCCGAATTGGTAAGTCGCTTTTGTAACGACGGTGTGACCCGTGTTCGAGTCTCTCGAAGGCATTTCTCACTTGAATGGGAGTGCTAATTCGGTGATTGGGCATGTTAAGTTGCATTGCATTGTAGGAGCATTTAACTGGGATATGAACCCCCATCTTTTGCCCCGGATGGGGTGACACGTCGCCCAGGGGTCACAGGTGGATTCCACCCGACCCAGGCATAAATGCCATATACCGCCACCCACGCGCATGTATTAACCATGGAGGACGGATACAGCAGCAGGGGCAGGACGAAGAGACCCTTCCCGCGAGTGAGCATTAACGCTTGCAGTGGTTCCAGGACGACCAGAGTTAAAGGAGAAAGGATGGGCTCGACTCTTGATCATTTGGTTTTTAATCTACCCGGACAGGGCGGGTCTGCACTCACCTCGGCTCTGAGCTCTGCATGGTTGCGCGGGTGCAACCCAATTCTCATTGTGTCTAGCATACACCGGGTAGCTCTGGTGCGTCTTTGTATC
>ML779795.1:657536-683547 GCA_009831015.1 Picea engelmannii
ATAATTAAGTATGAGATTGTTATTCCGAGAAGTAGCCCCTGTCCGACTAATAGAAAGGGGGCATTATAGTTTGGTATCAGAGCAATACAACTTAAGGTGAAAGAGTGTTACAATATGGTATCAGAGCGTTACAATAACAAAAAGGGTGTTATAGTATGGTATCAGAGCGTTACAGTAACAAAAGGGTGTTACAACTCTATTTTCCATGGCAACACCTAATGAAACGGAAAATTCATCAAATGGATGTGAAGACCAATTTCTTGAATGGAGACTTGAAAGATAATGTTTTCATGTCTCAACCAGAAGGCTTTGTTGTGAAGGGACAAGAACATAAAGTATGTATGAAGCTGATCAAATACTTATATGGATTGAAACAAGCATTGCAAGCATGGTATGAAAAGTTAACTGAGCATCTTCTAAAATTGAATTTCAAGCATTTTAATCTTGACAATGCAACTTTGTTTTTCAAGAAAGTTGGAAAAACTGTTGTATATCTTGTGGTATGTGTAGACGATTTCTTGATAACATGGAATAATGAAAGCTACATTGCATCCATAAAGAAAGAGTTGAAGAAAGGATATGAGATGATATATTTGGGATATCTTCTCTACTATTTGGGAATCGAGGTAATTCAAAATCCAAGTTACATATTCATCTCCCAGAAGAAGTGCATTGGAGAACTGTTGAACAAGTTTGGCATGGTTGAGTGCAATCTTGTTTCTACTCCAACGGAACAAAATCTGAAACCTACATCAAAAGAAGGGAATGAATTTGAGGATGCAACCAAGTATAGACAACTTGTGGGAAGTCTTATCCATCTTACTACCACCAGACTATACATTTCATTTGTTGTTGGGATTCTTTCCAGGTTCGTGCAAAATCCTTGTGAAGCACATTCATGTGTTGCAAAAAGAGTTCTAAAATACTTGAAAGGAACTCAATATTTTGGACCCAGGTACTCTAAGGTGGATGACTTCAACATGATCAGATATTTTGATTCCGACTTTTTTAGGGATAAGGGAAATGGAGTGTCAACTTCATGCTATCTCATGAGTCTTGGATCAATAGTTGTTTGTTGGAGATCACACAAACAATCAGTTTCGGCAAATTCCACAATAGAGTCAGAATATGTGGCAGGTTCAAAAGCAACGAAGGAGATTGTGTGGCTCGAGAAAATAATTGAATATTTGCAGGAGAAACACGTTAATTATACTCCTCTTCTACTTGACAATACTTTGCAATCAAGTTAGCCAAGAATCTCAGATTCCATGATCAAACTAAGCACATCAACACAAAGTATCACCTGATTTGATATCATGTAGAGGCCAAGACTATTCACTTGAGACATTGTTCCACAAATAAGCAAATTGTGGACATCTTCACCAAAGCGCTTGGAAGAGAAAAAATTGAAAAGTTCAAAATTATGCTTGGACTCACAAACACCCCTTTTGATTAAGGGGGGGAATGTTAGACATGTAATCATTGGGATTGTGTTATTGTAATAATAATGTAAATATGAAGAGTCGTAAGTGAAATTAAGATTCAACCATTAAGGAAGACTAATAGTCATTATGATTGTATTTATGCACCTTTCATGTTAATGCAATGCACATCAGTGGAGTTACGTTTTCTACCAAAGCCTCGCCTAACATTAAGTGATTAATCCTAATCATACTAATTATCTATTTAAGTCCCCATTTAACGTATATAACATTGTATAAAATGTCAAATCACCAAAAAATGTACCATTATTACAAAGCTAGAGCATACATACACAATAGTTCATAAACATAGATGATTTGCATACATAGAAATGTTGTGTTTAGGTACACAACATACATTTCCACTTGGAAAATTTGTCCCCAAACATTGATGGCTAAAGAGTGGTTCAATTGTGCATCTTCTTCTTTAACCTTTTCTTGAATAAAATCATATGCATGCACTTGAATTGATAGAAGCCTTAAGAACAAGCGTTCCTAATGAATATTATGAACTTTTATAATGTACACCAAGTTGATAGTTATCCATGTATGGATCAAGCAAGATATCAAAAATTATCTAATAAAAATTGCCATCCATATATATATATATAACTAGGAAATTTTCCAATGAAAAAAATTCAAACTAAATCTTTTTTACCACTTTTTCACAAATACTCAATGGGTTTTGTTTCTTTTCCTTCAATTACAATTTATTCAAGAAATTCATCAAAGAAAATCCAAGCAATCTTCTTTACCTCTTATAGAGTTTTTTGACATAGAAATATGTCAGAGAAATTCCTTGTATGAAAGAATAAATTTGGAAAAGAAAGATTCATTTTAGGAAAGAATAAATTTGGGAAAGAGAAGTTGAGAGATCTTATTTTCTTCTGAAAAATCCTATTCCTATACAAATTTATCAGAGATAGAAAAAGATTAAAAAAAAAAACCTGCAAAGTAGTTATATTCACATAAATAGAAAATGTCAACACACCATTATTCACAAGCATCTTCTATATTCAAACATGCATCTATTTCTATTTATATCATCTTTATATCATCCTTATTTAATGATTTAAAGAATAATATATCACATACATATATCATTATTTCCGACACTTCTATCTTAAGAAATATTTGAATATGCCATGTTTCGTTTTTCCAACATTTTTTCAAGGCTAGGGTTTCATAAATAAATAAATAAATAAAACATATAACTTTTACTCACTATATTTCCCTTTACAAATATGAAGCTAAGATTTTGTATACAATTATATTTGAATTTACTGTTTAAACAACAAGTTACACGACTTTTCACCGAGTGTATGTTATGATGGTTTCCCACGTTTGACTAGGGTTTTGATGGTGAAAATGAATAGAAACGTTTATAGCTTTTAAAGTTTTATCTACTCTATGAAACCCCCTATAATTTCATCGTCTAAAATCTCTTTGAATCTAATTTATGGTAAAAAAAATCGACACCCAATCATACACTCTAGTTTAATGTTATTCTCTTTAAAGTTTTGTCTACTCTATGAAAACCCTTATAAGATTCATCATTTTAAATCTCTTTGAATATAATTTATGTAAAAAAAGGTCGACACCCAATCATACATTCTAGTGCAATGTTATGCTCCAATGAATGAAGGTAGGGTGACCAAATGAATTATGTTGGTGGGTAATTTTATAACGAAAAAAAATATGATGATTATATATTTTTGGGTATTTGTTTAAAGGGGTTAGTTTAAATGTTCTGTGTTTAGATATTTATGATCAAAATTTGACGATATAAATCCAAGTGAAATCTCAATTTTATGTTATTTAAATTGTATTTATAATGTATAAATAGATTCAACTAGCTAAAAAATCTGGGGTACTTAAATTATACAGACCTACCATTGAAATCTGTAGATTCATCAATTTATTTCTAGATTTCGGGGAAAATTAAATGAATAATATCCTTAGAAAAAAGCCAAAACATAGATTGTTTAAACTACGGCTTTCTTAAAAAAATTGTGTAAGTAGTCATTAGAGTCACTTGTAAATTTAGTTTCCAATAATAAAAAACGAGTACTCCAATTAAATGTTCTAATAAAAAGTTATTCCCTATGTATAATAGAGATTTTTTCTACTCACTACATGGATATGGAACTAACTTTAATAGCACTTGTAATGTCTTAGCAATCAAAATAGACGCTACAACAACACTGAATATTTATAATAACAAATATAGAATTAATAGAGAGACATAAATGAAGGATAGGGTGCACTTAACCGAGTAATCATTAAGAGAGGAGGAAGAGTCTTATTTGTAAAAAGGGACCAAAGCCCTAATTTGGCACATGTGTTACCTTTATGAGCCAATTATGTTCTTATTTAACTCATTTATTCTAATCACACTAATTATCTATTTAAGCCCCATTTAACATAGGTTGCCTTATATAAAATATAAAATGACTTATATAAAATATAAAATGACTAAGGACTAGAACATGATTACAAAGATTTTCATACAAAACAACTCATTGCAATAGAGAATGCTTTGTTTAGGTAAACAACATGTTCTCCCCCATGTCCATTGGATGTAGTTTGGGTGGTTGGGAGGAATGGTTGTTACCCTCCCCACCCAGGTTCAATTCAATGTAAGTGACATGTGATGCCCTTAAATGGGTCTATATAACGCTTTTGTTGTTGAGCCCCCGATATTTCGAAAATGTTTGGTCTCCCCATGTTTTCTTGCGGATTTCGGGGGGGTTTTCCATGGACATAGCGAGTACCAGTCTTTCGTACCGTAAACTACATGTAAAAAAAAACATGCTCTCTCCCATATTTCTCCCTAAATATTGAGGGTCAAAGAGTAGATTGACCATGTGTCTTCTTCTTCTTACGGTTCATTGACCTTTTCTTCAATACAATCATATGAGTACACTCAAAATGATAGAATCTTTGAGAACAAGCTTCTTTCATGAACTAAATGAACTTGCTCAGTACAATTTGTTCAAAAAGAAGACTAAAGTAATATTGAACTAAGCATGGCTCAACTAAGGCAGTAAGAATCATATGATAAGAATTATCATGTCGATAGATGTAAAAAGATAGTTACGGAACTTAGTGGGTTAGCATAATTGGTTCAAACATATTGTTTCAAGGTGGAGTTTGTTGTGAGGTCTTTGATTCTAGCTTAACTAAGGTTTGAGTCCGATTCAGTCCCACTACATTGCAAGCTTCCATTGTGGTTGGTGGTTGAGCCACCCTCCATTTAGATATTTCGGGGAAGAGGGGGATCCCATGGTTTTCCTTGGAAAAAGAAAAGATAGTTTAAGGGTTGGGAGGAACATTTCTAAGGGAGAAGATTTAAGATAAAAACTCTCTTCACCATGTGTTCATGACTAACTTCAATGGGTTTTTCTTCCTTTTCAACCATTATAAATTTCTCAATATAAGATTCATTATAAAAATGAAGAGATTCATAAAGGAGAATGTGATATATATTCTTTGCATCTTTCAAATTCCTTTCAATAGGAGATTCATCATTTTGCACACTAAGATATTCATAATAAGAACAAGCAGGGTTGTGGAGCAACAAGTCCCTACCAAGAAGAGGCAAACACTTTGATTTCATAGATAACGAACAAGTCCCAAGTCTCTTCCGCGAAGAGGGAAGCACTTTCATTTTCGAGATAGCCAGCCAAAGTATAGAGTGTAGTGTACAGGGACAACAATGATGACTAATCAATTAATTAAAACTAAACCCTATACCCTTTTTTACCCCTCTTAGGATCGTAAATAACACTCCCATGTCGGGTCCCCCGGGTAAGTAAATGCAACAATACGAGAAGACGGGGTTGAGAATTGATCGAGAGAGACAGTATAACATATTAGCTACTCTTTGTATTAGCTAGTTAGCTAACAGCACCTAGAATTACCATACAGGGGGGCGAAAAACAACAAGTAATGAAAGCCCCCCCTTCCCTTGTATTGGAATAGTAAGTAGGGCACTCTAAAGGATGGAACTAAAGGAAGACGAAGAGAGATGGATAAGATATTATCCAAATGTAAGATTTATAATTATTTTATTTTATATAACTATGGATTCATGCCTTCATATTTAAATACTTGGAGACACTGCATGATGACGAATATATTGTTTTGTCATATGTCCATTGGCACATTCATCTATTTTGTCATATGTCACTTAGCATGTGCTATGGTTTCCATGCACTCTTGGACGTGCCAAGTCAGGTCAAGCGTTCGACTCTCCAAAACACCTTTCTCGGTTCGATGAAAGTTTGCAAAAGAACCTAAGGCATGAGAAAAGCCAAAGGACACCGAGTTAGGTGATAGAGAGAAGGAATCAGTTTCAGACTAAATCCATTTCATTTTCCAGTTCTATAACCATATGCTCTAGATCGTGAACCCATTGACCCAGACCAGTGAATATCTAGTGAATGATCCAGCATGTCTTCCAGGAAGAAATCGAGATGGAAATATAATTGTAATGGTAAAGGCATTAGATGCACCATAGAATCCTTCAACTGGCAATAGGTAATCAAATCTCCATTCTAGTGTTGTGCGCTCACTAACACTGTGTGTTTAAAGATAAACTCAGTTATTTTGGGGAATAAGGCAGAAGGTATCAAATGGCCAAATCGACCGATTAGGTCGATTTGACCATTTGATACCTTCTGCCTCCAAGAAGGGAAGAAGCAAAAAATGAGGTAAGTACGGTGTATATTTTTTTTCATAGGCAAAAAAATTACAATCAATGATAATTACACACAGAAAAAAATATATATATCTCTCTTTCTTTCTTTATATACCTTATAGTTGTTATGGTTTGATTAACTATCTTGTTGGTTGACAATGTGTTTGAAGCAAAGTTCAACAAAGTTCTTTGGGCTCCCCATTCTTTCTTCAGGTATGGGAATGCAGTGATGTGAGCAGACACGTCCAACCTTTATATTTTGGCATCTTCTTGGTGACAGTCATTCCTTCGATTAGAATGTGAATCTTGACATATTGTTTGCAAGTAAAAGGCAAAAGGCCTGCACATATTGTAGCGATCATATTGTTCGCAGGTCTTAGGTGTAATCGACCTATAGTGTTGGCAAGTTATATGTCATTGACCAAATGCAAGTGGAGGGAAACTGGAAAGTAGAAGGCAGTTGGCAGCTCAATGGCAAGTGGGGGGCAGTTGGTAGCTCACAGAGACAACAAAGCCCGCTCATGGACTATGATTATATGCATATCCAAACATTAAATATTTAAGTATTTAATGTTTGGAATTAATGCTAAGTTGAAATTTAGCATTAATTTACTTTGCTTCCACCATATCCTATTCACTAAGATTCAAGCCTCTCACATCATAAGTTTTGAAGCAATTTGAAACCAATTACCTCGATTTGAGGTCAAATAAGGCCTCAAACTTAAAACTTGGGACAAAACTTAAATGCAAGTTAGAAAATGTTATGAAAAGTTTAAAACTTTAGTTAAAATACTTAGTTTGTGTGTTGTACTAATAGAATGTTGAAAAACCAATTACTAATAATCCCCGCCCTTGGCAGAGACTAATAAGTGAAATTCAAAGACATTATTTTCCTATCCCAAATCCTTCACATAAAAATTTATAATAAAGAAGATAATATTTCAATAAATAAAAAAAAAAAATCTCAAAATAATTATCTTCACATAATTAAAAAATATCTACAAACCATTCTACATAAACCTCTTCAAAATACAACATGCATCTATTTATTTTATATATTATATTTTTATAATTATTGTAAAAATATTTTTTTAACATACATTCATCATTATTTCCAACAATTCTATCCTAGCCGTGTTCCTTGTATTAAACATTTTTCCAAGCCATACAAAAGTAAATGTTAACTTTCACTCAATATATCTTCCTTACAAATATGAAGTTAAGATTTCATATACAAGTAGATTTGAACTCATTGTGAAACAACAAAAAGTACACGTGGTTTTCATACCCTAATTGAAGGTTCCGATGGTTTTCCTCTTTCAACTAGCGGTTTTAATATTGTCAAATGAACAAAATGTTTCCAACATTGTAGCCTTTTTATATACTCCATAAAATCCCATATAAGATTAATTATTTTAAAGCTATCTAAATCATATCTCTCATCACGAGAAAGGTAGGGCCCTTTACCGAGAAAAGGGGACTGTCTCTCATCACGCATACAGAGAATGCACGTCAAGCACAATAAAGCGAAAAACAAAATTGAAAAAGGAAAAGGTAACATACCCAGAAAGGTCCACATCTTTCCTAAAGGAGTCTATACACATAGCCATTGAATTCATTTGCAAGAAGAACTCTTGATTGTATTGAAAAGAGAAACTAAAGAGTAGCCTAGGCTCACATAGGCGCATAAACAACAATGGTAATTTTCACTAAGGAATGACTCACTTTAGAGGTGGGTGGAAGAGTATTATAATTTCTCCCACCAATCAACCTAGGGCCTAAATGCATGCATATATGCATAATTTTCACTAAAATCAGGTTTTACTCTTTATGTATATAGAGCACACAAATAGAGGGTTGGAATCTTTGTACTTGGAAAGCATGACTATTGACTTCATGTGCCATTTTATTCTCTATATGATAGTGTCCTCATCTCTTTTTATCTCCTTTTTTGAATATGAGATATGTTTTTTTAAAGAAAGCCTTGCGACAAAACCCTACGCACTTCCATGCATTTCATTGATGGTATCCAATACAAAACTTTTGGTATTGATAACAACACTTAACTCAACAAGGACATCGAGTGAGGTACACAACAAAGACAACCAACTTGGGGATCAACCTCAAGACCTCTTGCATGAAACTCGAAGCACTGAACGATTCGATCTAGCATATCAAGTTAGTCACATATATATGTTATTTGGAAGTTGCATCCACATCTCTCGGGGAATCACTCTCGTGGAATGTCTCCCAGCAGTTGTACCTGAGAAAAAAGATTGATGAATTGACCCTTTTGTGGATCCCTTAATATTTTTTTGTAAATGTTGAAGACTAATAGTCAATTGCTCAAACTATGTTTGATTAAACAACACTATGTAGTAAAATTGTTGGTTATTTTCTTTGTTGATATACTTGCTTGATTTCAATGTTAGTGAACCGGCATCAAATCGTTTCGGTGTATCATGATTGGTTTTGATATCAAGATGAGAGATCAATTTATAGGATTCATTCACTATGAACACCCTACCAAAAACTATCATCCTCATTTAGAGCCCTAACTAGCTAATGTACTGACTCCATAGCACCCCAATGGTTGTTACACTAGTCACAATGAGTTTTTACTCCAAACATTCCCTTTGGTGTTCATCATACATGTAACATACCCCAGTCCAACTGAGGAACATTACGAGCGGAAAACACATTTAAAATTAAGATTTTATACTTAATGATTTCATGTAGCTCACCAACTACATATCACACATAGATTTAACCATTTGAATGATACCATAGTTCTAAATGCATCTAACAACATATATTAAAAATGAGAATGCATTTAGTAAGCACACAACAAACACACAACATTCATATAAACCATTTTCATAGTGGAATAACATAATAACACAACATAACACTTATTTGTTAATACTTAACCAACTGACTACATATGAAGGATGAACCTCCCATCCATAGGTGTTGTTCATTTTCTCTCAACAACAGACCACCCCCAGGCTGAGGCTATGAGTCCACAAGGAGATCTGACCCTCTTAGTTTTCCACTCTCCACACACAACAACCCCAAAACCTAGGCCCTGCTCCCAAAATAGTTCCAATCCTCCAACTCTCTTCCCCCACAACCTACACAACCCAGGGAATGTACCCCTTCACTGCTCATAGTCCCTCAAGTTGTACCATTCGCTTATCAGGGCTTCCATTGCACTCGGTTGGCTAGGAATCTCTCAGTTGGGGACTCCAATAACTCTCAGTTGCTTCAGGAGCACTCACAACATCCTTCACAAGGCTCTTGATCCATTTCCTCAACAGGAAACATACTACTGGCTTACAACTCGTTTTTACAGGAACACGAGCATCTTCCTCTGCATAGAACACAACCAAACCATGGATGCATTCAAGAACAACATGTCTAGTGCTCTTCCCAGTGCTCAGTTCCTCTCTTGCTGCCCAAAATCTACCTGTAAAAACTTGTCTTTATGCAAAAACATGACTGTCTAATTCTACCTCCTCTACCCATATGAATTTTCTCTCCTTACTTTCTTGCTTGACTTGACTCTCATTATTCCCAAAGGTGATTGTACTCGTGCCCATACTCTCATTAAATATGGGATGTGACTTCTCACACCCACCCTCTTACATGAATTCAATGATTGGCTTTGGGAACACTCAACAAAAAATAGAAGTTTTATACACAATGATGATATAATTTTAGGAATGTGGGTTTGGATTAATACTCATGCATAACTCCCCCTTGGACCCCTCTCTCTTCTGAAATCATATCCCCCCATCATTCTTCATCCCTTTTGTATCACAGCCAATGAGTATAATCTTTATTCATTATTTCAATGCACATAGTATACAATTCGGCTCCCAACCTCATTAAATCAATACGAGCTCTTCGCCCCAACACGTCGACTCACCAGCCTAAATCACGTTTATACAATTACATTATAATTCATAGGGATTAAAAATGAGGATGTTACAATACAACTCCCACTAAGAGAGTAATATGTGTGCTACATTACGAAATTTAGAGTAGGAGTGCTATAACGATAAATTTGAACATGTTTAGGGACACTCCCCTTAGGATGGAAATATGTCAATATTAAAGTGAGAGAGGCCCTAATGAGCTGACAATGAGCAGTGCCTCTAATATTTCCTCTTAGGGATGCCTATGATATTTCCTTTCAAAGGTCATTATTGCAAAGGGTAGATGTGAGAGCCAATAACAAAATGATGATATTTCATAGGACTTAAGAGTTTGGTCTCAAAATTGTGTAGCCCAGGATATGCATTGCTTTGATGAGCACATGTTGGTATAAGATTATGTTGTTCATCTAGGGACTCAATTGAAGAGAGAGTCCCTACTCTTCTTGTTTTCCAATGCATGTTGCTTGTGAGTGAAAGTGAGAGAATGCAATGTTGTCAAAGAAATAAAATCTCACATGATGACTCCATGTAATTGGATCTAAGCTCCTGAACAATGGCATGTGATGAAAATTTGGTTGAAACATTTGACAATGCCATGCATAAAGTCCTCCTTCGTAGTAAGACAATTTAAAATATTGAAAGAGATCATAATGAAAATGCAACTAAAGAAGAAGATTTGACGATAATGATTTTGATGATTATGGACACTTTGATTGTGAGAAGTCATCTTTGTATCCTCAAATACCAATGTATCATGGTTGGGGATTTTTCTAAAGATGATAATGCAAGCTTATTCTCCTTGATTATTGATTTCATAGAGCACAAAGAAGAACTAGATATAAACCTGTGTTGATGCCAAGATTTTGGTATATGATGATGACTCTAACGATGATTCGTGTGGAGAAGAATGTGAACAACACCTAGGAATCAAAATGTTACACCCAACAAGGAAGCTTGTTTTCTAAAAGAGTGATTTTAATGCCCCAACATAGAATATTTTATAACCCTTTCTAGTGAAGGCATTCTCCCACCATGCATGAAATATGGACATATTTTAGAGTAAAATACTCATGCCTTGAGGTGCAAGAGTTTTGATGCTCACCCAAGGGCCAATGAAATATAGGATTTTAGGGATCATACGAAATGTGTAAGGGACCATAGGTTGGAATTGAAACTAACAAAAATATCATTGAATAATCCAGTTTTTGCAGTAACCATGAGGAATCAAAAGAGGTTGGTGATGGATCAAATTGTAGGCATAAAATTTTGGTAAATGATAAAATTTATCTCTCGCACTGGATGTGTAACAATGAGGAAGAGGCTCATGAAATGGAAGAATAAAATATATTTGACCTTGATCCATCGAATCCTTTCATTGACTCTCCCAAATCTTTGTTCATGTGCATATTTGATGGGGATGTTCATTGTGTATATTACAATAATGAATCCTTTTATGAAATAAGCATTGAAGGATGCACCACAAAAGAGGAACTAGTTTTGAAGCATAGCTCACTAATCTCTCCCAACATCATTCTTTTTTTTTAAGAAAGGGAGAAGCAAGACTAGAACTATCAAAGTCAAATTTGTAGTAAAAAAAAACAATGTATTATTGTTATGTCCTGACCTAAGCTGCGGTAACATCCACCACTCCAATACAATATAAGACACAAAATGCCTTGGTAATATCCTTGTCTTCCACATTATCCTTTGTGTTGGTGGTAATTAATGTTGATATCTTGAATGAGAGGAATAACACTACATACATACAATAGTGGATGTAATATGTTCATGGAAAATCATCTTCTTGCAATCATAATTCATGTGCCTTCTCATCTTTGTTTTACCACACCCACAATGAAATTCTTCTAAGTCATGCCTAAAAATATCCATGTCTTCTCAAGTAGTCATTGGCAGAGCATCCATTAAGACATGATGCAAGCCTAACTGCATTAGAAATATACTTTTATTTGATCCAACTATGCTTTGTATAAGATAGGCTAGGTAAGCATTCTAATGAGCTTGGTTTGATCCTTGGTTGAGCATTAGTTATTTTTTCTTATGTTTTCACTTCTCCATGTTTTGTACATTCTGCTTTTATTTCCATATAGGTTTGAGTAATCAATTGGTTTGTAAGGAGTCTCTTGATAATCACAAGTTTTCTCACTATGTTATATCTAACACATTCCCCTTTTTCCACCTTAGAGTATGTTTAGTGGATATATTCAATGTTACATTATTGCTTGCATAACTCTACAAGCTTATTTCACAAGTAAGGGTGGGGGGGGTATTTTGCTTGAGTTATTATCACTATTAGCACTTGAAAATGCACCTTCATTTTCAAGTTCCAACTTCTAGAAAAATTGTGGTTAGTTGGAAATTTTCCATAGGTGGCACACTAAGAGAATGCATTCCCATTAGCCTTTAACGTCATCAAGGTCAATGGACACCATAGCAAGACCAAATCCAAATGTTGACAATATCCTTTACTTACAAAGTATAGTGAATGGTTTCATGGTCCTCACATATATGACCGAATTCCCTTGGTAAAATCACTAAAGAACATAAACATGAAATTGGCTAAAGCATGATAGTAGCGAGCAAAGGATGTTTTCTCACCATCTTTTCTTGCTAGAAGGTGATTGTGTAGTGCTCGGTAGCAATAGAAAGTATTAACTAGAAGGATACCGAGCAAAGGAGAAGTGTCATCGATGAGCAGGAGTGGGAAATGTTTTTCGAGTGCATGCAACTAGAGAAGAACTCAATTTCATCTAATTGTGGTCTATTGAGCGAGATACTTTTACTAAACTTTATTTCTCGACAGATGGACAAAGTGCATTCTTAAGAAAATGGCCAAGAGAGGCAAATCTCCTTTATTAAGCAAGGGGGCACATCTCTCACCAAGAAAACATAGAGCATGTGTCAAGAATGATAAATCGAAAGGCATAAATAAAGTTGAAAAGGCTAAGGAAAGGGTCATCAAGCAAAGGTGAATTTGCTCGATGACACTCTTCTTGGTAAAGGAGAAAGAAGGGGCCATCTTCAAGCACCGATCAAAGGGGTGAACAAAGTATCATATGAGAGGAGAGGGGCTCCAAGCAAAAAACAATCATACCTTGAGCAAGGGTGAATTAACACATAAAGCATGGGATGGGGACACACATCAACAAGCCCAAGTTATTATGCACAAGAAGAGTAATGTGGAATATAAGACATCATTTCTAGTGAATGTGTGGACCAACCAACCACTACAATGTTACACTAGGTCCTAGAGCTTGGAAGTGCATGCGCCCCTTTGCACCCAACCAATCTATGAGATATATGAGGATGTTGTGGCTCTAAATTGGAAGGGGCCTCCTAATTACCAATATTTAATTGGTTATCATGTAGGTTTCTACCTCTTCTATTTTGTGTAACATAGAGAAAGAGAGTTGCCACAATTTTCTTGGGCATATACATGTACGGACAGGAAGTGGCCAAGGAATTTGTGAGCATGTCTTGGGTAGAGTTGTAAGGCCTAGATTCCTTGCCATAAAAGAAATATATAACATCCATGACCATTAATTTAGTAGTTATATGCATGCAGGAGGAGATTTTCTAGGCTAAAATAGATAGGAAGGTCTATATATTTCATGAAGAGGATGGTACATAGGTAGTCAAGATTAGATATTCCCCATACCCTTTGAATTCATTTGCAAGGAAGGTCTATATATTTTATTGTATTGAAAAGATAAATCACATATTGTCCTTTGGCTCGTAGAGACAATACATAAACAACCTGGTCAAAATTGACTAAGGAATTACTCATTTTAAAAAGGTGGGTGGAAGAGAATTAATGTGAATAGTTTCTCCAACCAAATTCAAGAGAGTTGAAATGCTTATGTATACACAATTTTTTCACGAAGAGAGGGTTCGACTCTTTATGCATGGAGGGCATGACTACATGCTTCATGCTACCATTTTATTCTCTATATGATAGTTTTCCCATCTCTTCTTGTCTCCACTTTTGTATCACATATTTGTTATTTGAAGGTTGCATCCATATATCTCCAAGAATTAACAATCTTGGTTATATATGCTTGTGGATTATATCCCTACTAGTCGTAACTAAGAAGAGAGATTGTTGAAGTGATCCTTTTTTGAATCCCTTGATATGTTTTTGTAAAAGTTGAACAATTAATAATCAATTGCGATTATGTTTGATCAAATAACCATGTGTATAAAAATTGGTAGTTATTCTCTTTGTTGATTTGCCTACTTTATGTGGATGTTAGTGAACTATCATCCAATCATTTGGGTGTCTTCATCATCATTTTTTATAGCAAGTTGAAATATCAATATGTAGGATTCCTTGACTACTCGATGCCTTACCATATTTCTTCATCCTCTTTTGGACCCCTAGGTAGTGAATGTGATAACTCCATATCCCAATGGATCAATCACATCGAGTAGTTTCCCAAAAGGTTACTTTGGTGTTAATATTACAACTCCCCTCAAAAACAAACTTGTGCTCCATTGATAAATCTAGAGTACGAGTGTTGTAATGATATATCCGAACATGTTTAGGGATACCCTCCTTAGGCTAGAAATACAACAACCTTAAAGTGAGAGAGACCTTGCTAAAGTTCAAGTGGGTAGTGCCTCGAAGAACAATTCTTGGGGACACTTGCGATATTTCCTTTCATAGGATAGTATTGTGAAGGGTAGACTCAAGAGCTAATACAAAGTTATTCCCTCTACAATACAAAGTTATTCCCTCTATAATACACAAACTATCTTATGCCACATAGATATGAAACTGACTCTAATACCACCTATAATGTCTCTCTAACCAAAATGGGCACTACCACATCACCAAATATTGATAATAACAAACATAGGAGAAGTAAAAAAAGCAAAGAATGATGGAGTGGGGGAACTTGCACATCCAAAAGTGGATCGCACCTTCAAATATAAATAATGTAGGAACTCCAAAAATAATACTCAATTGAGTAACATATTTTTTTATTGACATTAAATTGTTGATACAAGAGAGGGGGAATACCGTTATTCTATAAAAGAGGGTCTAAAACCCTAACTTGTGGTATAAGTTACCTTTATGAGGTAACTAGGATATTCTTAAATAATTAATACTAATCATTATGATTGTCCATTAGAAGCCACATTTAAAATAAGTTCCCTAGTACAAAATATAAAATGGTTGAATTCAAGAACATCATTATAAAACTACAAGCTTACACATAAACTAGCCCATATATCTCGATGGGTTAGCTCGAGTGGTTGAGAGATGTTAATATCAAGTAGGATATCTCAAGGAAAATCCTTGGGCTAGCTACCTCTATGTATGTGGGCCTCACTCGATGTCCCTACTCGATAACCATATAGTAGTTTACGCGGCTTGCTTTACACTGGGTACCATTCTCGGAATGAGGGGAAGTGTCTGAGGGTTTCCTGGAGATGTATTTTCCAAGGATTAAATATAAAATAGCTCATAAACATAGATTATTCACATACATAAAAATGTTGGGTTTTGGAACATAACATTCCCTCCCCATTGGGAATATTTATGACCAAATAATAGCTAACACCCAATGTTCAAAAAGACAGATAAATTTAAGATCCACAAGCAATGCCATATCTTGGAGAAAGCAGAATGAGCAAGAAAATGACCATTGCCAAACAATACAACACACTAATGAAACATGCCCTGAAAAAAAATTGAATAATGATCCTTAACATAATGATAGTACTATTTGGTGAATGTACACTTCACCATCTTCAAGCAGTGACAAACTTGACAAATCCCATATGAAGTCCCACCCTTGGCCAATTGATATTTTGATGGAATCCCTTGATAAATCACCAACCAAGCAAAGACCCTTAGCTTATAAGAAAGGTGAACATACCAAACACTATGAAACTGACGAATCCATATGTCCTCCACATTAGTGAACACCCACCTTGCATTGAGGACTAGGGATAATGGATGTCGTTGACGAAACAACAAATTAAAATGTAAGGATTCATACTGGAAAAGTGGGTAACTAAAAATCCATCTCCAATCTTTTCAAAAAGGCCTTGGCATCCCAATATTAATTTTGAACAACTCATACTATTAAATAAGAATTATCAACTCCAAAATAGAAAGATGGTCATGGGAAATCAACCCATACTCTTGATCAAGAGAGAATCACTCTTTCCAGCTAAAGGTGGAAGGATCCCACAGATCTCTCCAAAAGAAAATACATTTCTGAATACATATACAAACCTAAAAATGAGGCATCTCTACAACACAAGACCCTTGAACATGCTAACTCCATATGAGTTGACTAGCTCGATCCCACCCTACTCAACTACCCTCCTAATTCCAATGAAACAAACCTATAACTATTGTCCAAGATACCTGAACATTTAAGAAAAATAGAGAGCCACAAACCTGAAAAAAAAACAGGCAAAATATATAATGTCACATAACTTGAAAGTTGTTCTAACTTGACAAAAATGCTAATCAATCATCCCTCAGTACTGAAACAAAAATTTTCAAGGAATGGATCCCTCTAAACATCCAACACCCAGTTGGCCACAAGTAAACTTTCCTGAATCGTGACATCAATTGGACCAAGACTCCCTTCATCCTTAGGCATGGTACAAACATCCCAAGGCACCAATAGAAGACTCCTCTAGCGACCATAATTAGACCATACGTATGACCACAAAATATGCTCTACCCACTGAAACCAAGTCCTACTAGGGAACCAACAAGAGGGATAATAAACATGGCAAACTTGAAGAACACATCCAACATTAGTTATCTTCCTAGCGAATGGAGGTCCTTATTATGCCAAACATACAACTTGCTTTGATGCTCCTAAAGACACCAATTCCACAAAGATACAAGCAACATGCCAACCCTAAAGGGGATACCCAAATACCTCACAATAAACCCAAGATGCATCTGAGTCCAAGTAGCAGGAATCCAATCCAGTGGTGCATCTAACCCAACTAGAGAATAGTCAATCTTGTGGTCATTGAACACAACACCTGTAGTAGCACAAAATGTGTCCAAACAATTAGGAGATCCATCAATCAAGCCCTGCTTAACACTCACATAGAAGAGAGAATCATTAGCAAAGAGGTTATTAACCTTTTAAGAACCATCCAGATGCCAAATGCCTCAAATTTTCCTTGTGATCTATGCAGACTCCAACAAATAACCTAGAGCATTCGTCGTCAACACATACATATAAGGAGCTAGAGGGTATCCCTAGAAAATGAAGCAATGCAATAGAATTTTTGGGAATAAGGCATTATTGATTGAGACAAAGGAAGAAGCATTGGTGAAGAGAGTATTCGCCATATCCACATAGTGTGGCCCAAAACCTAGACAAGTCAACATATCTAAAATGAAAAACTACTCCACCTGGTCATAAGCCTTGTCAAATTTAATTTTGAGGATAAGGAATTGTTGGACAGTCTTTTGGGCCCACTCCACATCCTCCCATGCTAAAACCATAGTGACGAGAAAAAATCTACCTTGCAAAAAAACAGTTTTCTCTTGATGCACCACATACCTCATAGCCGAACGAATCCTCAAATACAATGCCTTAGCCATGATTTTATAGGTAAGCATGAGCAAATTAATAAGTTTCCATCTCCCAATAGAGTCCCTTATGACAATCTTCAGAATGAGCTTGATCAACCACTGATTAAGGAACTCAAAAAGTCTACTTGTGGTGAAATTTTTTGAGGCCAAGCAACAAAATTCATCACCAATATTATCGCACATGACCTTGTAAAACTCACAAGGCAGGCCATCCATACCTGATGAATTTCCATTCTACATGGAAGTCAAAGCAACATAGAACTTCTCCCACAAGTAGTCTCTATCTAATATGTCATGATCACCACTAAAGACTTTGCATGGAACAAACCTGCATCATGCCTCTATAGCTACCACCACCCCATCCGTTAGAGGATAAGGAGAAAAAATAGTCTGAAAATGGGAGTTAAATATACAGGTCTCATATTAGAAGGGTCCTATGCAAGAGATCCATTTTCCTTACAAAGACCAAGCACCTCTCAGCAACCACCTTCCGCTTGAGGAAGTCAAATAATAATTTGGACCCTCCATCCCCCTCTCGAATCCATTGAATATAGGATCACACTTAATCACCCCAAGAGTTACAATCCTCACCTCTATCCATTGCCACCCCCAACCTCATAGACTCCTCCCAAAGAGAAACATTATGAAGATCCTCCTCCAAAAAGATGTAAACCTTCTCAAGCCTTCGTTGAGTTGTCTACAACTTTTTTCTTCATTTGTGAGCCATCATCCATCCCCACCCACACATAAACTTGATATTGCGACAAACCAAAACCTCCTTCTAAAAAAACCATCCTTGAGCTCCCATTGGCCTAGGGGAGAGGGTCCAAAATATATGAACCAAGGCTTGGAACTCTCATGACTCTTGATATGCTCATCTTGAACAAAGAAGAGGGAAGTGAATCAACATCATGGATTAAAGTTACCATAGTATGAATTGGAAGGTGATCTGAACTTGTCACATCTATCAACACATCCATTAGACACAATTTTCTTGAAAAGGGACATATCCTCATGTGGTCCATAAAATCTACTCAATCTAGCTTATACTCAAGAATGTCCCTATCTATAGTTGGTCCAAATAAACCAGCTACCATATTCAAGCCCCTTTTGTTTCCGGTTGGGGTCAAGTATTTGAAGAGAGTACTTAAATTGATACCATGTTTGTTTATGTGCTCCAATGACCATTGTCCCTATATTTCCACGTCTGTGTCCCTCCCACTCCACCACATTAAAGTCCCTGCAAACAATGCACTTTGCAAATGGGAAAGAGGAAGCCATCTAATCCCACAAACCATTATGCTCTACATTGAAATTATGAGCATAAACTGAACATAGTCCAATAAACTGGTCCTAGATCAAAAGAGTGACCCAAATGCACCGATCCTTCCAATCCAAGCCATGAGCTACCATTAAATTATTCAAATAGGATTAAATGGAAACCACCACCCCTCCACTCCCTTGACATTGCCTTGAAGTCCAAGAAGGGCCATTCTAGCAATAATCCATCCAATTCTGAAGCTTGAAACCCATGATTAGACCTCCTTTAGGAAAACCACATCCAAACATAAACACTGCAACACTCCTTGAACATTTTTCTTTACATTGAAAATTATCATCCCTCACACATTCCATGATAGTAGAGAGAGCTTCATTCCAAAAGAAGATGAAGAACTAAACTATTGAACTTGTTATATGTGTCAAAACTTGTTAAATGATGATAGAGTGAGTGAACCATCCCATCCTTATAGGAATTCACTTGCGTCTTGGGGCTCAAATAACCTCCAGTCTTGCCTACACACATTGGGGGGGAAGACCTTATGTTTGGTTTAACTTGCTAACCTTGCTCAACCTACATGCTATTGTAACTCCAAATGGACAAACGTCCTTAGAGCATAGGACCTATGAATTGAAGTGCATGAGACTACCCCACAAATATAACAAAGATGCTACCCTCTAGTTGAACCACTAGGCCACCCGACCCTCTCGCTAAGACCAACCTGACACCACATATTGCAAGGCCACTAGAATCATGACCTCTTTCTCTCGAGCTCACACCACCTCCTCCATGCACTCCCACACCAACATCCACCGAGGGACCACCAACCCCAACAACTTGTCATGATGCCACAAGAGTGCTATTTGTCCTTGCACCTTAAGGAATAACAACACCAACACTTGCACCCATAGCCTCCCTTAGCTTAGGCCAATGAAGAGGACAATCCCTAATCAAATGATCATGAGCCTGGAAAGCAAAGAAAACATTTGATTGATTGAGATACCAAAACTTCTGCTACTTAACTCCATTAATAATGCCTTTTGAACTAGGAGGCCAAGGGTATTGTTGTTCAACTTCAAACATTGTGGTGTTATAATTTGGTAAATGGAATATTGTTGGATCCCTTGCTTATGTGCAATCTTGGAGGGAATAAATCAACCGAGAGGATCATGGTTAGGCTAACTGCTTCTTTGGCTAGAGTTCCTCAACCTACCTAGTACCTGCTAATACATGCATTTTTGTCGGCTAGGCAATCTTTCTTGAAATTACAATTTTGGATATAACAAAACTGTTGTTTTTAATGTAGAAATAGAGTCAACACCATAAATAAATAAAACCATCACAACTAGATTGTGCAATATTAACATCTATTATCTACAATTCCATCAATCCAAAATAATTCTTACCAAAAGCTCATGAGTATTGACTAAGATATTAATTTATTATAAAATTCAAATTCAAATCTTATCTTAGTCGATACTCATGAGCTTTTGAACCCACACGAGGTTATAAAAAAACCTCTTTATTATAAAAAAATGAAATACAAGTCTTATGAATTATAATGAATTGATAGACCACATTGAAAGTTTCGTGATGAAGGTGGACCATGCATTTAACGTGTGACACACCCTCTTTCACATTACGCATTTAACGTATAGACCAACTACTCCAACCACCAAAGGGATCAGCTTAAAAAATGATAAAAGCATGGATGGTGTGGTTAGGTTTTGCCATTCACTCGCTTATAGAATAAATGCTAGAAATAAATATATAGCGGGTAAGGTGGTTGCTTAAAAAATCATTATCCTCTAGACATTTTTATTAGTTTGCTGTCATTTAAAAACAAAAAACAGATATTTATCTTACAAGATGTTATTTTAATGTTTAATGAAAAAAAATAACTTGCATAAACTTGGTATATCTTAAATATGAAAAGAAAAATCAAAATCTAAAATATTAAAATGAATTTATGTTTATTTTTTATAATGTTGTATTATAAAGTTTATTTTATTTTTTTCATTTTAATTTTATAAATTTATATTTTAAATATCAAAAAAAAATTAAAATCTAAAATATTAAAATAAATTTATATTTATTTTTTATAATATTATATTATAAAGTTTATTTTATTTTTTTCATTTTAATTTTAATTTATAAATCAAAATCTAAAATATTAAAATAAATTTATATTTATTTTTTATAATATTATATTATAAAGTTTATTTTATTTTTTTTCATTTTAATTTTAATTCATAAGTATTACCACATTATATTTCTCATTTATATTGATTTATAAAATGAAGTATTACCACATTATATTTCTCATTTATATTGATTTATAAAATGTATTGAAAAATGAGTTGATCTATAAACTTTTAGATATATTTTATTGAACGGTACATCAAAACATAGTTTAATTGCAATTGCATAATAATAAGAGGTTCTCTTTATTAAATAGTATTTATTTGTAATTTTATAAGTACAATATTCAAAACACTAAAATGAATTGAAAATATAAAAGAGAATCTATAATAATAAAATAAAATAAAGATACACCAAGATGTACTTTAGAAAATCTAATATAGAAAAACTCAATAAGAAGATGAACATTGTGCCTTGTTCTTTTCTTATCATATATAAAATGTGAGACACAAAGAAAGATGATTCACTTTGAAGCTATAATAGAAATTGTGCCTTGAATATTGTTACAGGGTTTTCTAATTCATTTGTTATGTTCAAAATATTTCACTACTTTGGTTTACTCAAAACCCTTCTTTTCCTTGCGATTAAGTGATTAACATATCCTGATAACTGTCTAGGATTAGGGTTAGGGTTTTTGCATGCTCCAACTCTCGATTATGGTTAGAGTTTTAGACCTTTTAGAATCTTTTTAAATTTCCACAATTGATTAGCTGCACATGTGCGAGTCACTTGGTATTGTGGTGGAGGCATAGATCAACTTGCAAGAGGCATAACTTCCTTATATGAACTTTGATGAGGTGCTCTTTGGATCATTGAAAAGGTTTTAGCAATTAGAACAATGCCAATGGGTTGTCACATTTTTCCACAAAATCTTAACACCACAAAACAACCATTTAAGGCCCAAAATATGCTCTAAAAGTTTTAGGACCCCAAATTGTCAAAATAGGCTCTCCCCTAAAATGGGTCCTACAAGTCCATGTCTCTAATTTTGCACTCCATAAGTACCAAAACACATGACAAATTTAATAATGACCCATTTTAGATCATGCTTTATATAATGCACCTCATTTCTCTCGATATAATTATCAAATAGAAATAACTAATTCAACTCCATATAACTTTGAGCTTAATTTTCATTGATAAGTACCAAAACACATGACAAATTTAATAATGACCCATTTTAGATCATGCTTTATATAATGCACCTCACTTCTCTCGATATAATTATCAAATAGAAATAACTAATTCAACTCCATATAACTTTGAGCTTAATTTTCATTAATAAGCATCAATTTAGAGTAATATGGAATGACCAAATCATAAGTTTCCTTAAGCATTTTTTTGATAGGGATAAACATGTGTGTGCTCATGTATAGATGGTCTCTCCTTTGCTTAAGCAACACTTCTACCAACTAACCATGGATAATATCCTCGTGTGTCTTATGCATAGTAGTTATTAATGTATAAGAAAATCCCTTTCACGTGCTTTCCTAAAAATACCCATTAATAAATCATATACACCTAACATTTATGTGTCTTAAAATAAACTACAATAAAAATACATTTATCATGGACATATGCCACTATAATAGTAATTTGCAATACATTACATATATAACATCAATAGGTGATAGAGGATTCAAAAGGCATGCCATTATTGTCAATGTTAGTATATCGGTAAAAAGGGAAGTTGTCACATTAACCCAAGGGTTACACCCCAAAAATAACTTTGGGAATTTATAAAACTTGTATATAAATAATGTATTATAAACTCCCTTTGAATGAATGTGATATATTCTAACCTTAATATATAATCTTAAGGTTTTGTAAAAAGACAATCGTCTGAGATAATCATTTAGGGTAGTAGATAGGGGTCATTCTTAATCTCGAGGGAAATTAGAAAATTGATTATGTCTAGGGATTAAGTGAGACTTTCAATAATTAAGTTAAGGTTTTGACAATTTATCAAGGTTTGATGATATTGAAGGAGAAGGGGGTCAAAAAAAAGTCTGGTCATAGGGTATTCCTCAATAATAATTCAACATATGTGTTATAAAACAATACCTCAAGACACTCATCAAGAAAGATTGTCACTAGATCTAAAATCCTAGCTAGAAGCTTTGAATCCATAGACTGTTATCAGGTCTTTTGGATGCTCAACTCTTCAGCGGACACACAAGTCACATGAAGCTATGAATATACAAATAGGAGTGGTGGGGAAAAATGGGGGGACCTTGGAACTTTGTCACTTCTCATGAATCTCTATTTTTAACTCAAGGTTTTTGACAATGTGGTCAAGATATTGGGACAAGTGGTAGGGTGGTGCTTGATGGTGGTAGACATTGAGTCCTTTAATCCCCCCACAACCAATCTACTTCCTTGCATTACTCCACATGATTTCTTAGTTAATACTTAGGCGAGGATGGGAAAATTGAATTTATGTGGGTCAAATCCTCGAATAGTCTAGAATTTGATGTATTTAATATGTATGGCGTCACTCCTTGGCTTTATGCTTCTAATTTCAAGGGAGCGTCAGAATCATTTGGATAAGGCTTGCCCTCAACTTTGTGTTTTTGAAATCTCTTGGTTTAATTGGCTAAGGTATGTGATGATGGCCAATCCTAATGGGATTCAGTTCATACAAAGAAGTAATGTCTTAGTGTGTAAACATCCAAGGTTGGTAGTAAGAAGGAAGCCCCCAATAGGCATGTTGTCTTCTAATTTCTAAAAGTAAAAGTTATAATGGTCTGTAGATTTGTTTTTTGGTTAGGATACTTTGTACAACAATATACAAGTTGATTAGAAAGTAGTAGCTCTACATTTTTAAATCTAGTATGGATCACATATAGTAGAGATCTCTTTTTTATATACTTTGAAGAGGACAAGAGCGTTTTTCTCCTAAAATTTTGTATTATCCAACAACATGGTTTGGCCATAGCCTTATTTTAATACAAATATACTTATTTCTACCCAAAAAAAGAGATATAATTGTATGTGAAGCCACTATAAAGATGGTTTAATAATAATAATAATAATAATTATTATTATTATTATTATTATTATTTAAGGTGGTCAATGATATATTTCGATAACGAAACTTTAGTTTATTGGTAATGTTATAAAGTTATAAGTCAAAATTTCATTGTTAATAGATATCATTTTCAGGATCAACTATGTAGAGTAAGTCATTAATATATGACCCATATCCATGAGTATTCATTGTTATTGTTATTAATAGGGTTTGCTTTGAGTGGTTAAACTGGGATGTTGTTATCTCCACCTAGTGTCAATGCCTTCGAGTCCCATGTTTTCCCTTTATGAACCAATTTTCTTATGCAAGGAGTTTTGTAAGGCCCTAGCCTTGAATGACTTCATTTACATCTACTACACGATCACTTCAGTGGCCATTGTCCAACACATATGAATGCAACAATAGGTTGTGTTAGTGCCGCCATTTTTATTTCCATTTAAAGTCGGTTTTGAGTCACGTTATGACCCATGTGCCCAAACATGTGAAGTCGGGTACGTAGCACCGTGGGTTTGAAGTCATCAAATGGTCAGTTGGCCCTTGGAAACGGGAAAGGGTGTCAGATTCGGGAATTGTATATGTGGTACGGGCATGTCTTTTCCCAGAAGGTTGAATCTTGTTAAGAATCTAGTTTCTACGTGCCCTGGTCGAGTCAAGTGGTTAATAAAGGTCGCATTGGAAAGTACAACATTTATTATTAGTTCATCATGAAGACCGAGAGAATGAAAAATCGCGGCGTTCGTATTAGGCATGCTCAGCAAGCCTTACCACCTGCATCCTACACGTGAGGATTTTCCATGGACAACCTGCAATTCGACTTGAAACATCTCGTCGCCATAAATTTGCTGCCTTCCAGCATGTTTCCCTCTCTTAGTCGATTCGCTATAAATCTCATATGCTCGACGTGCCCTCCAGGCATAGAACCAGGACTAAACTTTTTTCACAATTTCCCCTTGCCAATCCATTTGTTTTAGAACTGCTCCCCCTGTGCATTCGTTCAATACACTGCGTAGAGTATACCTTGGTCGCGCCATGGCGGCTTCTCAGAGCGCAGGAAAAGGCTCGTGGAGCGACAGAACTGCGACGTCCTAACCCCAAAGAGACTATAATTCTTTCTCACCTACGACAACCATTCCCAAATACGTGGAAGGAACCATTCTTTCACCTGCAGAAGGGACCAGATCAAGTCGCGGGACAATCGTAGCAGAGAAATTCATACAGGAAAAGGAGACAGAAAGAGCCCCCTCCTCCCAACAAAAACTGCTTCGGAGGAGGGGTAGGCCAAGAAAGAACGAGGAGATCATGAAGGCTCAAATTGCAGAAGAACCGTGCATCAGATTGATAGTTGAAGAACTACTCAGACGTGCCATCCAGCTAGAACCTGTCGGGAAATCGATTTGCGAAGGTGGTAATAGAGTGAGGAAAGCAGACGCCATGGGAGAAAATGAGGAAGTGCCATCTCAGCAGTTGAAACAAGCAAATCTAGCTATTGTTGAGCTCTATCAGGAGAACAGGGAATTAAGGCGACAACTAACAACAAAGACCGCGGAAGCATCAGCTGCACAGAGTCACGAAGGAAACGTGGCATGGCTGAAAAGGCAACTTAAAGAGGCACAAAATGTTATTGTCCAGTCGTGAGAGGTGCAAAGGTCGACAGAAGAAAGGCATACAGAGCATCCCAAAGAAGGTATAATGATCCCAAGCCAATTCTTTCTTGGAATCACTAACTACTACTAATTTATTGAGTTTTTAAGTGCATACAAGATTCATCAACACAT
>ML779795.1:684247-698963 GCA_009831015.1 Picea engelmannii
CTGTGGAACAAGGTGAGTGGATATTTCACCACTGAGTTGCTCCCAAGGGTTTGTACAGCAAAACCCCCAAACTGAATTCTCAAGAGCAATAGCAAATGCTAATCCAAAACCAGAATGAGTAATAGGTGCACCCCAGCCTCTTATTTATACTTTTCCTTCTAATTCTCTGTTGAGTTAGGTTAACTCCCAGGGTTAATATTTTATTCTTTTGTTGAGTTATCTATTACTCCATTATCCTTTCCCTTTCTTAAGTCAACTTAAAAATATAACTTTTAACTTCTTGACTTTTCCCCCCTTCAGTGTAAGACTATGACCTAGTGGGGGTGCCCAGGCCACTGAGTCTCCTCCTCACCTCTCTAAGAGGCGGGGGACATTACAGAAGGCAAAGCAACTGAAAAGGAAATATGTGTGGCTCTTGCCTACGCATAGAAAGAGAAAGTTTAATGGGTACCATTTTGTTCACGGAAATTTTGAGTGAAAGTATCCTACCATTTTGATAACGATCACGAGAATCAAACAGATGTTTACTGCGCATAGTTCTCCAGCAAATGGGTGCATAACAGAAGGCAGAGCCAATATTATAGAAAACAAGCTTTTACAGACACCTATTCGCTAGGATACCCGATCAAGAGATACAACGACACATCTTTCCCCACATCGAATCCTGACCGACGATCAGACCCTGTAGTGAACCTGAAGACAATCATTAGTGGACAAGCGTGACTATTGCCTATTTTTGGATAATACCATGCGAAGAGTCTCTGGCGCATGTGGCGCGTTTTTTCTAGTTTAGGGTTAATGGTTAGAAAGCAAGGCAACCCAAGTGGCACCCTCGTTTATATATTTCATCATTTCGATGTAAGCATGGTTGGTTGGCAAATTGAGTAAATGACTGCTATTGTATGTAATTTGAGTTTTTGACCGAAATTTAATGCAAAGGTCCTGTGATTTGATGAAAAGATTCTAGTTGTGATAGTCGGATGTATTGTGTCCCTTTCTTTGGATATGTGTTTCCTGTTACCTTTTATTTCATATCTTATACTGTCTATTTCGAAACGAATTTTTGAACCTGTGGATTCACTGTGCAACTTAGACAAAACATATTCCTCTCAAGCTAACTCCAAATTCGTCCACAACGACGCTCTTGAGTTACTTCCTATGTTTTTCTCCCACCACACTTTACTGTTTACACTGAAGGTTGTTGCTCGCCTAACCTTCTCCTCTCGAATCCAGTCACTGAGTCATTTGTTTCGTCTCTTCCTTAGATCGACCCCATATCCCAAGTTTTAATTTTCTGCACCAATATAACCAGAAACCATTTTACCATAGGTGTTAAATCTAGCCATTGTTTTCAAAGTCATATCCTGCATGGAGACCGCGCCATTTTTGAGAGAGCCCTCTCCAGATCCGAAAGGCTAGTTTTGGGTCTCAAAGTTGGTTGAAAAGGTTACCTTCATCGTTTGTTTATCAACCAAATAGATTTACAGAGTGCTAACAGGTTGGTCAGTGGAATGATTTGGCTTGGGCATCATTGCATGATTGCAAGGCACATCATAGACTTATCGGGTGCCCTTACACAAAGGCAAGGTGTACCATAGACATTGATCAGACTTAGGTTGGTTGCGATAGTAGGTTGCACGGTTGGACGAGCATGCCTTGGGCAATATTTCATAATGACAATGCATGGCTAAGTGTTCGATGGATTCACAAGCAATTTGGCTAAGTATGGAAACATGATAAGAGTTTCCAATCGGGGTTTCTTATAGAAGCCACATAATCACTGGAATGGTGGACATTCCTTGGTTCATGGTCATGTGAGTAGCAATGCCTTAACTTGGGGTGCAACACCATAGTTTGTAGACCACGGTGCCTTGGCAGTTGGGAAAACATCGCAAGTAGGATGGATGCCCGGTATGACGTGCAATGCAAGGAAAGGAAAGGAATACCTTGGATATTGTTCAAGCAAGATAAATGGCCATCATACGGATGAGACAACCGACACATCTTGGGTGCACAAGCTAATCACATGGACCCAAAGGTTGCAAGACATTGTGGACGAAAGGGTGGATTTCATGTTGGGTCCACTTTGGTGTGGAGTGGATTGCAAGTCACCTTAGAAGAAGGCAAACACAACACAAAAACCATTATATAAAGAGGATGCCTCCAAAGTGCAAAGTAAGGAACTCAAGCTTGGTCATTCACACAAGGGTGTTTAAGATCTCTATAGTTCGTGCTACGTTTTGGGGTTTGCACAATGGAATTTTTGGAGTCAATTGGATCTTTGTTGGAGTGGAATAAAGAGAGTCGGGACCTGTAGGAGGTAGGTCTATAGATGCTTGAAGGGTTGGATTGTGCAAGGCTATTGAACAATAGGAAGAAAGTAGATTTTCATAGAATTATTGTACATTTGTAATAGAATTGCTGACAAGAGGCCACACTCCCTTGTTGTATCTATTGTAACATTATTTATACTAATAAAGACTAGAAACCTACCTTGCGTACCACCTATACATTTGTGTTGCGGATTCTTTGCATTGGATGTTAATGCTCCTTTCTTTTCTTTGTGTTGGCTAAGTATTGAATAATTGGCTAAGTGTTAAAGTATTGTTAGGATGTTTTAAAGGTCAGGGTTGGACATGTGCCTGCTATTAAATGAACTTAGTTGAATAAGACTTAGTTTCATTTGATATATTGTAGCTTAAGGCAAAGTTATGGGCATACCTTAAGTGAAGAGGTGTATTTTGGTTGTAGTAGGAACAAGTTGACCAAGCCCATGCGATTGAGGCATGGTAGTGCCACACAACCTTAGGTGCCAAAATAAAATTGGGAGAAACTCAAGTTTGTAAAGAAAAATTCGAGTAGATAGTAGGTCCATGATTGTTGATATCATAGCTAACTTGAACACTCTTAATCAAATTTCAAGATTAAATAGTTGGTTATGAAAGTGATCCAAAGATAACATCATTTCTCTTCACCACTATCCCTATCGTGGCATGTGGTATCAAAGCATACTTTATGAAGGAAAGTTGGTTTCAGAGTATTTCAAGCGCTCTTCATCATGTCTAAGCGAATTTGAGGCAAAGCAACAAACTTGGAAGAGTTGCGAGAGTGACTTGAACATTGGAACACATACTTATTGCCTTAGTGCAACATGGAGCCAAGACAATTTATCTGCACAGACCTTGAATACTTTAGGTTCTCTTCACCATGACTTGGAAGGGAGCAATGGGATTCAATAACATGTTGAGTAGGTGGACAATAGTAGGGTTGTGGCAACAAGCTAGAGTTGAGTCTTTGAAACTTGCGGCAGATTCTTTGGCCATGCCCATGTGAAACATGGATGGCGCAAAAGTGGGGTCCATGCAGACAATGAAGAAACCAAAATTTCCTAAGTCTAGAGGTTAAGAATGTTGTTCATTTCCTATCATTGATTTTCCATTGAAAAATAAGTTGAAACACTTGGAACAAGTCCAAGTACAACCAATTTTGAAGGCAAATCCAATAGCCTTGGGAGGAGCCCAAGTGAAATAGACTTCAAAGGAAACCTTGGAGGTTCTTGATGCCTTGAAAACTGGTTTAAGTGACGCCTCGAAAAAAATTCAAGAACAACAATTTGCTAGGGAGAATCCCATAAAGGATTCCAAGCAGAGTATTATTGCATTTGTTGACAATGGCCTTGACAACCACCTACCATCTTCCTTTATTGTTAAAATCCATAGGTGGCTTGCTACGTAGGAGCAACCAATGGAGTTGAAGGCACTAACAAAGGTGCCCAGTTTAGTGAAAGGATATTCAATATAGGAGGATTGGTTTTGTCAAAAGGATGAAACTCATGATCATAGTAGGTCATCCTCTTCTCCACATCAATGATAGTTTAAGCAGTTTTTTGTCCAAGAAGTAGGATGGTGGAAATGAAGGTGTTAGTGCATTAGTTCCTTGAACTTGTTGAATGTAGGAGGAAACTTGACAACTTTGAGGAAGGGGTGGAGAATTTTCCTTTATGCATCAATGATGATAGTGTCAAAGCAATGGATGCTTGCTTGAAGACACAATACAATTCAATTCTAATTGGATGGTTGGAGACAATGAAGGAGTCGAATTAGTAGCATGTGCATTCGATCTAGAAGGTTCAAACATGAAAGAAAACCAAGTTGACAAGGAAGACGATTTCTCACCTTCATGTATGGGTACGTAGGATGAGGTAGAGCACTCCTTGGGAAAGTTTAGGATGATTTCCAAGATGACCTGAAGATCGTGAGATTCTTGGTTGAAGGCAAAAAAAGTATTGGTGTGGACATGCCTCTTTTAAGCAAGAGGTATGGAAGTCTTTTGATTGACTAATTTGACTTAGGGAACTTTGGACAAACTTCTAGATTGTTTGAGGGTAGTGGATGTGATGGCTATCTACCACCCTCTTCCTGGTTGTATAACTGAGCGCAACCCAGTACCTATGAGTTGGTAGTGGATCGTAAGTGCATTGAGAAAAGATGCCAAGATTAATGAAGAAGTTAGAAAAAATGGGTTGCAAGAGGTGACTTGACAGTTTGGAGGTGAAGGTGGTGACCTTTCCTTGGTCCAATGAATTTGTACAGGAAGATTGAAGTGTAGAAGGAAGTGATCATTCTAGGCATGAAGAAGTGCGTTCATATGCCTTGGGCATGACAATCAAACTGACCACCTGACTAGTTCAAAGAATGGAGAGTTCAGTGTATAGAAGCATGGCATAATGGGTCAATAGAATTGATGCAACAATAGGTTTGGAAAAGCACAACACTTGGATAATTGTATGACCTTGTTGATGAAGGTTGGTTTTCTACAACATAAGGAAACAACATTAAAAAAGACATCCAAGAGGCTTTGTTCGCAGAACTTGGGCAAAGGCACTTTGTGCAAATGATGAAGAATTGGACAATGAGCAGTTAGCCAACAAATTTGGTAGAAACAATGAAAAGTGGTTGAAGAAATCAACTATAGATAGATTCATGAGTGTAGGCAGCAGACGTGGAGGACAACAAATTCTTGATGAGGTTTTCAAGGATGAAAACAAATTTAAGTGGGGAAAGATGCAAGTCCCTAGGATTGAATGACTTCGAGAATATCCACTGCACGATCACTTTGGTGGTCATTGGTCGACACATACAGATGAAATTGTAGGTTGGTTAATGAAATGAGTTTGCTTAGGCACCCTTGCACGATTGCAAGGCGTTCCATAGACTTAGTAAGCACATTTTCACTAAGGAAAGGCACACCACATACATTGGGAAGGCTTCAATTGGTTGTGACAGTAGGTTGCAAGGTTGGATGAGCACGCCTTGCATAATGTTGCACAATGGCAAGGCATTCCTAAGTGTTGAATGTCTTGGTAAGAAATTTGGCTAAATATTGGCAACAAGATAAGAGTTTTCATTTGGGATTTCTTATAGAAGCCACATAATGACTTGGAAGGTGGACATTCCTTGGTTCACGGGCACGCGGGTAGCAATGCCTTGACTTGGGGAAAAGCACCATAGTTCACGAACGATAATTCCTTAGAAATTGGGTGTGCATCACAAGTTGGACGAATGCATAGCATGATGTGTAATGTAAGGAAATAAAATGAGCTCCTTGGATGTCATTCAAGCAAGAAAATTTACCATTGGACGTATGAGATAGTTGGGATGCCTTGGGTGCACAAACCAAATGTGTGGACCCAAAGGTTGCAAGACATTATGAATGGATAGTAGATTGTATGTTGGGTCCACTTTGGATGTGGAGTGGATTGCAAGTTACCTTAGAAGAAGGGAAAGGAAAAGCAACATCCACTATATAAAGAGGATGCCTACAAAGTACAAAGTAAGGAACTCAAGGTTGGTCATTCAGACAAGGGTGTTCAAGAGATTTTTGGTTTGCACTAAGTTTTGGGGTTTGCACAGTGGACTCTTTGTATGTTGGTGGGAGTGGACTGAGGAGAGTTAGGACCTAGGTCCTACAGGAGGCAATATTGCAGATGCTTCAAGGGTTAGATTGTGCAACTTTGTTGGGAAATTGGCAAAAGGTAGATTGCTTTATGTTGATGTATTTAGCATCGAACAGGTACTTCCACATAGGCTCGGTGTCTAGCATGTGGAATTCATTCTTGTAACCTCTCAACACATTATGAAATTCACTTTAATTGTTGATTAAGGTTGGTTGTCATTGATGTCAACCCTTGAAGAAATCCCTGTAGCACAAAGGTTTGGGTAATGGACCCAAGATTGTTTGATGTAAAGATGACTCATTATTGTCTTGTCATGGTTGATAAGAAGTAAAGATGGATGAACTCCGAAGTGGTCCCCTTATGGTGAAAGCCCTCATGGGAAGACGCTTTGCGGAGTAAGAGAACCCATGATTAATTATGGAATAATGAAATGAAGGGCAATGAATTTTCTAGGTAAACTATCCTAGGTGGATAATTCTTGTCACATTACTTCTCATGGTTAGAGAGTTATGGCCATGAGAAGTTGTATACCCCAGGTTTGGGTAATGGACCCAAGTTTGTTTGATGGATAACAATATGAGTTATGATATATTTTCAGATAATACTATTCTATATGGATATTAAATGTCATTCCATTTCTTGTGGTATGTGGAACGTCACATAACTCCTCACGGTTTGAGAGTTATGGCCTTACAAAGTTGGAGGACCCTCATATGTCATCTAGAAGCCCCAAAAGGTCAAAGTAGTCAAATTGGTTTAAGAGATTTTAAAAGGTAAATAATAAAGTGAAGTAATGGGTGTATTATAATTCAAAGTGAATACAAAATAAATTATTTCAATGATAAATTTAATGGATAAATTAGAATTGGGTTAACCCTAAAATAAGGAAAGTGGGGCCAAGTGACCTAGAAGATGTTTTTAAGGAAGCTACTTGGAGAGTATAAATAAGAGGTAAGGCTCTCTCATTTTAAATACACTTGAGCATATTGAATATATATAGGTGTCTGAGGTAACCAATGATATATAAGTCGAAATTCTGAGGGAATGTGAAGAAAAGAAGGCCGAAATGCAAGAAAGGATAAATTCTTTTGATGGTGCTTTCTAAGGTATGTTATTTACAGGTCATCTCACTATTTTCGCTATAAATTTTTTTTCTATAATGATTCAGACCGTCAAATTGCTATTCCATTGAGAAAACATATCCAAGTATCTGTCGTAAAAAATTCAGCTTGTGGGTCATTGTATTTTTGGAGTTACACTCCTTGGAAAATAGGGTTTGTGGCTAGTCCTGAAACTAGTCAAAAGCATGTGTTTCGGGTAAAAATGTCATAAATTCTTCATAACATATCCAAATTTAGTGAAACCAAATGTGTTGGTTAGGGTACATTATGTAGTATGCTTTGTAACAGTTTCATATCAATTCAACAAATATTCTGTGTGGGGCATGCTCTGCAAGGTCACTCTCTAGAATAAGCTAGGATTCAACAAGGTATGTCATTTTTGCTATAACTCCTTTTCTGAGAGGTGCCAAGTAGTAAAACCTAGATAAATTGCATAAAACACATTGAAGAACATTGTGTATCAGTTTCAAATATTTATACATTACAGGTACAAAGTTATGATTACTTCAAGTTGTGGTTGTTGACTAATCCAAAACTAGGCACGTGAGACTAAAGAAAAGTTTGATGAAAATGCTAGTCTCTTGTTGTTGAAGTTAAGGAAGGTTTGTAAGAATGTGATCATATACACCAGGTCTATTACAGAGCTACAAATCAGATTTGGATGATTAAACTAATGAGGGCTTTTGGTTGAGGTACATGTTGAGTACATGGCTGAGGCAAGTAGTTGATGAGTTGGCACATACATGAGGTGTATAGTTGATGATGCTGGTACATATTGATGAGTCATAGTTGATGAGTAGTTGACACATGATTGATACATACTTGGTACATGGTTAGATGCACTTGTTTATGGTACAGGTTGATTACAGGTTATTTGGTACAGGTTGGTGCATGGTTGATGCACTTGTTTATGGTACATGTTGATTACATGTTGAGGTACAGGTTTATACATGGTTCATATTTATTGGTATAGGTTTACAACGGTATATATCACAGTGACAGGTTGACAGTGGTTCCATCATTCTACTTCTACTTCAGGGTGGCAGGACAGGGCAAGGACATGTGGTTGTAGCCACCTTCTAGTTGTAGCCGGAGAACATAGGGGGTTGTAGCCTCTTTCTGGCTGTAGCCAGAGAATTGGGGAGTTGGAGCTTCCCTCAGGTTGTAGCCTGAGAAACTAGGGGGTTGGAGTCTCCTTCTAGTTGCATCTTGAAAACAAAGGAAGTTGGTGCTTCCAATGAATGTAATTCTTCAAGACATATAAGAAAAAACATTCCATGGTTTTCTCCTGATTTTGGTTTCCATGTAAAACACTGGTGTTGTGTGTATGTGTATGTTTGTTCATTTGTTCATTGCTTATTTACTCTGCAGTTATTGGATGATAATGTTTCATTGATATAACACTTGGATTATATGGTTAAAAAGGATTAAATTTCTCTATTACTGATTCACCCCCCTCTTAGTAATCCAACAATTGGTATCAGAGCAGGTTCCTTCAGTAATCAGTTTAACCACTGAAAGATAGATCATGGAGAGTACCAACTCATATAAAAATTGAATACCACATTTTGATGGACATAAGTATGTTTTTTGGAGCATAAGGATGAGGACATATATACAGGCACAGGGATTTCAAGTTTGGCAATCAATTGTAGATGGATACACAACACCAACAGTTCCACCAACAAATGACAAAGCAGTGTAACTCGGTGAGAATAATTCCAAAGCCACAAATGCACTTTTGAATGGTCTCAGTGATACAATATTCACAAAAGTTGCACACTGTAAATCCGCTAAAGAGATTTGGGACAAGCTTCAAAATATTTATGAAGGAGATACAAAAGTCAAAGCAACAAAGCTTCAGACTTACAGAGGTCAATTCGAACAACTAAAAATGAAGGAAGATGAAGATATCGTAGCCTACTTCTTACGAGTCGATGAAACAGTGAATGCAATCATAGGATTGAGAGAAGAAATTGAAGAATTTGTAATTGTTCAAAAGAAACTAAGATCTCTTCCTATGAGATTCAACCCTAAGATAGCAGCACTAGAAGAAATATCGGATCTGGACTCAATAAGCATGGACGAACTACATGGAATCTTCATAGCATATGAAATGAGAATTGAGAAGGAAAATCCATATGTAAAAGAAGCAGCCTTCAAGGCATCCAAAATATCAAAGAAAAAGAAAAAGGAACAAGAAGAATATAGCAGCAGCAATGACGCCACGGAAGATGATGAAGAAGTGGCCAACTTCGTCAAAAGACTGAACAAGGGAACCAACGGTAGGTATAGAGGTAAGCTCCCTTTAATTTGTTTTAATTGTAATGGTATTGGTGATTTTGCTAACAAATGTCTTCATAAGAAAAAGAGAAATGATGAAGGTTGCTCAAAAGGAAAACACAAATATAAAGGCAAAAGAACTACAAAGAAATTTTTCAAGAAAAGCTTATACACCAAAGAAGACATCTCATCATCAGATGAAGATGAAGTCAATGACAATGAGACAGGAAGAGTTTTATTCATGGAAGTAAAAGACTCTAACAAAAAAGACTCCGAAGAAGAATATGAAGAAGACGAAGAAGAATGTGAAGAAGTCGAAGAAGAAATTGAAGAGGCAGAAGTTGACTATCAAGAAGAATTAATGTGTGCCATAGAAGTTATCAGAAGAGAAAAGAAGAAAAACAAGAAACTACAAGTAGAACTAGACAAGAAAAATGACACTCGAGAACTAGAACAAATGATCACAAAATTGAAGGTTCAAATAGAAGAAGATAAAAGAATTGAAGAAGCACTCAAAGAACAACTAGAAGAAAAGAACAACATCATTGGAAACTTGGAAGCAAAGGTTTTCACACTAAGAAAGGATATTCAAAAGAAAAATATGCAGAATAGCTCAAAATTTCTGGATGACATTATCAACAGTCAAAAATCTCATCTTGACAAGTCTGGACTTGGATACAATCAGACAGAAAAGGGATCAAGCTCCAAAACAACAAAGCAATAAAAAAATCCAAAGAGTTATGCAGAAACAATCAAAGAGGATAGGAAGATATACAAGGAAGATTACAGGGACACTCCTTCACCAAGAAGATTCACATTTCAGAATCAACAACAAACAGATAGGCCTCAAGAAGAAGAAGGATTCATAGGAGCACCTCCTTTAAGAAGATCTTCAACTCCCAGGTATCAAACTATATTTTTTGGTTTATGTTATGCATGTAATAATTTTGGACATAAAAATGTGAATTGCAGAGCTAACAATAGGAATAATAACTTGAGATTTATACACAAAGGGATTATTCAAGGAGACCTAGTGACACACAAAGAAGAAGTTACAACAGGTTTGAATCTTTGAGCACTGAAGTGGAATGTTACAAATGTAACAATTTTGGACACATGGCCAAGGATTGTAGAATGACAGTCTCTCCTAAAGAACCTCAACAGAATAACAACAGTCACAGACAAGAACCTCAGAAAACGACATGGATAAGAAAGCAAGATCAGTATAACAATTAAGAATGCACAATTGCTCTACAAGCTAAGAAGAAGAAACACGGTTGGTATGTTGACAGTGGATGTTCAAAACACATGACAGGTGATAAAGACAAATTTCTTACATTACAAAAAGAAAAAAATGGATCAGTCTCCTTCGGAAATGATAATTCATCCAAAATCATTGGAAAACGCACAATCCGAATTGGGAACAAGAATGAAAAGGCACAAAATGGTCTACTGGTAGAAGATATGAAACATAATCTTCTAAGTGTGATTCAAATGTGTGACCAAGGTTATAAACTTATTTTCGATTCAGAAAAGTGTGAAATAAGAAAAGAAAGTTCAGGGAAATTGGTCGGTACAGCGGTAAGAACTTCAAACAACATATATGTGTTAAGTGAAATTGGAAATGAAAAGTGTTGTCTAGGAAAGGAAGATGAATATTGGCTATGGAATAAAAGAATGGGTCACATGCATTTTGATAACCTTGTCAAAGTCAGTAAAAGAGAAACAGTTAGAGAAATGCCCCAGATCACAAAACCAACCAACACTTTATGCAAGCATTGTCAACAAGGAAAACAAACAAAGACCAGGTTCAAATCAAAATAATATTCAACAACAAGACCACTACAAATTGTGCACACTGATCTAGTTAGACCCCAACAAAGGGCTTAAAAGGTGAAAAATACTTTATGTTATTAGTTGATGATTATACAAGAATGACTGCAATTTTCTTTCTCAAGAACAAGTCAGAAGGTTTTGAAAACTTCAAGATCTACAAGGAAATGGTTGAAAATGAGATGGATTCAAGAATCAAATGTTTGAGATCTAATAATGGAGGAGATTTCACTTCAAAGGAATTTATGGACTACTATAGCAGTCATGGAATAAAAAGACAATTCTTTATTGCTAGGACACCTCAACAGAATGGAGTTGTTGAAAGAAACAACATGACAGTACAAGAAATGGCTCGAACAATGCTAATGGATTCCAAATTGATAGATATATTTTGGACACAGGCAGTGCATACAATATTTCACATTCAAAACAAAGTAATGCTCAGAAACAACATTGGTAAAACTCCCTACGAGCTATGGAAAGGAAGACCAGTAAATGTGAAGCACTTCGGAGTTTTTGGAAGCAAATGCTACAACAAGAGAGAAGATGGCAGAATGGGAAAGTTTGACTCTCGTGTGGACAAAGGAATACTTTTTGGTTACTCAAGTACAAGGAAAGCATACAAGTGTTACAATCTAAGATTGAACAAAGTTGTGGAAAGCATCAACGTAACAATTGATGAAACATGCAGACCAGAATCAAAGGAAGAAGAAAACAAATCAATGGAACAACTTTTCAAAGAAGAAGATGAAAAAGAAGTAGAAGAGGAAGATGAAGATGAAGAGAATATGACAGAAGCAGAAGAGAAAGTTCAGAAAGTATCTCCAAAGAAACCTAGCAAACGAGTACAGAAGAATCATCCTTCAAATCCGATTATTGGAAACAAAGATGTAGGAGTTGAGACTAGAAGAAAAATCCGTTCACCAGAACAAACACACCTAGCATTCTTATCTACAATTGAACCAAATTGTTTTGAAGAAGCCAACAAGGATGAATTTTGGAATAAGGCCATGGATGAAGAATTGGATCAGATAGAGAAAAATGACACTTGGGAATTGGTTCCAAGACCAAAGAATAAGAATGTGATCAGCACAAAAAGGGTTTTCAAGAATAAATTGAATGAAGATGGACAGGTTACAAGGAACAAAGCTAGATTGATATGTAAAGGATATGCACAGATTGAAGGAATCGACTTTGAAGAGACATTTGCCCCAGTTGCCAGAATGGAAGCAATCCGTTTACTTTTAGCTTATGCATGCTCCAAAAATGTTAAAGTATATCAGATGGACGTAAAATCAACTTTTTTGAATGGGAAACTTGAAGAAGAAGTCTACATTGAACAACTAGAAGGATTTCAGTTGTCAGAGAACACATACTATGTATGTAAATTAAAGAAGGCCTTGTATGGTCTAAAACAGGCTCCTAGAGCTTGGTACTCCAGACTGGATAAGTATCTGCAACAAGCAGGGTTTAGAAAAGGAAGTGCAGACAACAACCTCTACATCAAGGTAAGTCAAGGTAACATTTTGTTAATTGAAGTTTATGTTGATGATATTATTTTTTGTAGTGATGATGATAGGTTAAGCCAGAAATTTACAAAAGACATGCAGAATGAATTTGAAATGTCGTTACTTGGAGAAATATCCTTCTTTCTGGGACTTTAGATACGTCAAAGCAACCAAGAAATTTTTATTTCTCAAATCAAGTATATCAGAGAAATGCTAAAGAGGTTCGGAATGGAAGATTGCAAACCAGTTATCACTCCCATGCAAACCAGTTGTAAGTTGAGCAAATATGATGATTCAAAATCTACAGATCAGAGACAATACAGGTCAATGATTGGCAACCTACTATATGTGACAGAATTCGAATCATATGTAATGCAAGCAGTTGGACAGGTGGCACGATTTCAAGCGGCACCAAAGGAATCACATGTATTAGCAGTAAAGAGGATTTTTAGATATCTCAAAGGAACATAAGAGTTTGGATTATGGTATGCAAAAAGAAAATATCTATCACTTATTGCCTACACAGATGTAGATTGAGCAGGTTGTATTGATGACCGACGAAGCACCAGTGGAGCATCGTTCTACTTAGGTGAGTGTTTGGTATCATGGCTAAGTAAGAAACAATTATCAGTATCTCTATATACAGTCGAGGCAGAGTATATTGAAGCAACAACATGTTGTACACAAGTTCTTTGGATGAAACAAACTTTGACAGATATACAGGTTGAGTATGATGAGCCCATTCCAATATATTGTAATAATACAAGTGCCATCAGTATCTCAAAAAACCTGGTGATTGACTCCAAGACGAAGCACATTCCAATCAAGTATCACTTTCTATGGGAAGAGGTTGTATAAAATAACATCAGAGTTGATTATGTGGGCACAAAAGAACAAGTGGTAGACATCTTTACAAAACCACTTCCACAGGAAGCCATTGAATATCTTGAGCAAAGACTTGGAGTTATTTTTACTCCAAAATGAATGTTTTTTTAATGTTTATCTTATATGTCTTAGATGTACACGAGGAAGCACCATAAGAGGACAGTTTAGTCAAGGGGAGCATCCCCGGATGGAAATATACCTTTGCCATTGATGACAAAGGGGGAGAGATTTATCAGATGCAGAGGACAGAGGCATGGTTCCAGGGGGAGCAAATTTATCATATGCAGAGGACAGAGGTAAACTTATCAGATACAGAGGACAGATGCATGGTTCCAGGGAAATCATGAGTGATATGATTTTAGTATTGCATCAGAGTGTTGCCATTAGTGCCAAAGGGGGAGATTGTTGATTAAGGTTGGTTGTCATTGATGTCAACCCTTGAAGAAATCCCCGCAACACAAAGGTTTGGGTAATGGACCCAAGATTGTTTGATGTAAAGATGACTCATTATTGTCTTATCATTGTTGATAAGAAGTAAATATGGATGAGTTCCAAAGTGTTCCCCTTATGGTGAAAGCCCTCACGGGAAGACGCTTTGTGGAGTAAGAGAACCCATGCTTAATTGTGTAATAATGAGATGAAGGACAATGAATTTGTCAGGTAAACTATCCTAGATGGATAGTGCTTGTCATTCCATTTCTGGTGGTATGTGGAACGTCACATAACTCCTCACGGTTAGAGAGTTATGGCCATGAGAAGTTGGAGACCCCAGGTTTGGGTAATGGACCCAAGTTTGTTTGATGGATAATGGTATGAGTTATGATATATTTTCAAATAATACTATTCTATATGGATAGTACATGTCATTCTATTTCTGGTGGCATGTGGAACGTCACATAACTCCTCACGGTTTGAGAGTTATGGCCTTACGAAATTGGAGGACCCTCATATGTCAGCTAGAAGCCCCAAAAGGTCAAAGTAGTCAAAGTGGTTTAAGAGATTTTAGAAGGTAAATAATAAAGTGAAGTAATGAGTGTATTATAATTCAAACTGAATACAAAATAAATTATTTCAATAATAAATTTAATGGAGAAACTAGAAGTGGGTTAACCCTAAAATAAGGAAAGTGG
>ML779795.1:706179-733521 GCA_009831015.1 Picea engelmannii
TAATAAGAATGACCTTTTATGTTAATTAAGTTAAATACTTAAGTATTTGGAATTATTAACTTAAGTGAGTTGATTAAATCCTAGCCATTAGATCTAAAGTAAGGGGGAGATCTAATATCAACCCTTGATCACTTTAGGAGATCCAGGGTTTTGGATTTAGGTTTAACTCAACGTTATAAAATGCAACCTAAGTGAGATGATGAGACACATAGAAAGTACATTGGAGCAAAGAGGGATTATTTTCTCATGTACTTCTGTCACACATAGAATGAGGAGATCTCATTGATTGGATCATGATAATTTCATCCAAGTGTGAGTGGGAAAGGCCGAGGAAAGGAGTAAAGGGGCATCAAGAAATATATCAGCCAGGTATATAGGCTAGGCTATCTGCAATTTTGTATGCTTCCTCAAGTGGGCCATTATCCCAAGGATTTTAATTAATAAAATCAACTTAGGTGTTGGTTTTCCCTTCGGGGTTTTTTCCAGGGGTGTTTACCCAAATATATTGTGCAATGTGTTGGTTTTAGTTTTATGCTTCTGCTGATTAATTTGGTTAGGAACCTAGCTGTGCATTTATTAAATAAAGTGATTTTATTTTGAGCTAAATGTCGGGTGCTGGGTTGGAGGAAAACTAACATGGTATCAAAGTTGCAGTTCTAAAGGAAACCATGAACACAAAGATTGAGATTAGCAGTGAGAAAATTATTTTATTTTTTCTACAGGATTTTTTTTTATTGCAGGCTCAGGCTGCAAGATTATCAATAAAAAAAATTAAAGAAAGCTAGTCATACGGTACGGCTATCGTACAAGTCGTACAACGTACAACCGAATACAATAGAGACCCGTACAATCATAGGGATGTAAGTGAATCACCGTGGAGATTGTTGAAGTGACAGTTGTGTGAAGATCAAGTCGGATCTGTAGTTGTGTAGCAGCTTAGGTGGTGATTGAATGTTGTATATTGCAGGGAGATAACACGATAATTGTTGAGTAAAGGCACAAGGAGGCAGAGGTGGTCATTGAAGCAATCGACGAGAAACAATGTATTGGGTTGCAGAGTTGAGCGTGATAAACGTTAAGGAGTAACAACGTGTTTTGTAGAGGACATAGTTGTGTGGAGGTGATGGCCCCGATGGGAGTGAGCAGCGTGAGGTTGGTTGATAGTTGGGCGCACAGGAAAGACACCAACCACGTGAAGCGTTTTCAGCTATTGTATGAGATATTTTAACATCAGACAATGTGGAGATGTCAACTATGGAAGGTGGTGCCAATGGTGTGAGGAGTTGTGCATGTGGAGGTCAATAAAGAAAGAGTTAAGGCCTGCGTAGAGATTTGAGCAGGACGTGACATAGGAAACAAGGTTGTTGACAGAGAGAGGGATTGTAGGTCATGGGTGTGTAGAAATAGCAGTCGTTTTTGTTGAGGGGACGTAGACCACTGACGACATGGGTGTGTTAGAAGCCATGACAACCAATGAGTAGAGGATGACAATTAAGGAGCAACTACGTGGAGAGGGTGGACGACTAGGAGTAAGTCATCGAGTAAGCAAGGAAATCCATGTGGTAGCTACGGGAAGTAGCATCCAGGTATATAGCAACAGAGGACAACCACATGGTGGATGAGAGCCATGCAAGAGGACGAAGGATTTCGCTGCAGAGTGCAACCTCAAGTTCAGGTTGCTGGTAGAGGGAAACTGCAAGTTCAAGCTACTGGTAGATGGTAGCGAGGATCATGAGAGGTGTTGAACCAGTAGGATTTGGGCACGTAAAAGGGCTCAAGAAGAGCCATGAATCAGTTGGGAAGCCTAGAAAAAATTAGGCAGACAACAGGAAGCCTTGGGTAGAAACAAAAGGTTGCGAGCAGCCTCAAGAAGCTTCAAGCAGGGGTCCATGCAACTGGTATCAAGCTCGGGCATGGATCCGGGAAGCCAACATTTTTTGTTGAGTGGCTTGCAAGAAATAACAAGCAACATAGTGACAAAGGACAAGGAGCTGGTAACTTTGAAGGTTGAACAACTCAGAGGGAGTCATCCTTCAAGTTCAGGTGGCAAGGAGAAACCTTCCAAGTCTGTCAAGAAGGAGTCATGGTACAAGATGACCATGCATGATGCTTAGGAGCATGATCAAAGGGAAGTCTTGAAAGATGGGTCTGAGGAAGATGGCAGGGAGAAATTTTTGTTCAGAGAGAGAAACCAATCAGGTGGATTGTAGAGCATTCATGGTATCATATTTGGTAGTGAAGATAGAGCCACCTATGGGTGGTGTAAGTAATTTCCTTGCTAAGAGGGTGTGTTGATTTATTTAGCATTGGACAAGTACTTCCACATAGGCTTGATGTCTAGCATGTAGAAGTTGTCCATGTAACCTGTTAGTCTCTAATTTTTTCTTTTGATTTTGTGAGAAACCCTAATCCCAAACCCTTCCTACCTGCACTTCATTATCTGCTTCCATTTGATTTTAATCATTGTTTTTAGCTTGTTATGGTTTGCATTTCAACTTTTTGAATAATTTCTTTAAGTTTGGAGTTTTAAGACATGGTTTTAAATGATGTGTCACTTCATATGCATGTTTGAACTTTACAAATTCAAATTATGCTAAGTCATTAATAGTGCTATTGGAATAGAATTATTCTCGTAGCGCAAAGATAATCATGCCTTAATATGCGCCCGTCACCCAGATTTCATTATGATGACACTGATCGTGGACTAAGATTTTGCATGTGTCCCACAATAGCTTTGAAATCATTTTATGATTCAAACCGTTACATGATCATATTGCTCCGTACCCGCAAAGGACCCATTTCAAATCGTCCAATTCTCAACGATCATTATTTGAACCTGTCATTATGTATCTGATTTTGCTTAATTTTAGGCGCAGGTATTTGCTTAGAAGAATAGTTATATACTAACAGATTGCAGGTGGAAAATTCAGAATCCGAACCATGCCAGTTATAGCATTGTGTTTTGATGGTGCCTAAGAGGAGCAGATAAGTGGTCAGATTAGAACCCCAAGGTGTTGAACTCCTCGAAGCTTATCCTCAAATGGCTCAAAGGTTTAGAGATGTCGGTTGGTTTGAATTCCTTACCACTTTCCAAGGTTACGACGAGTAGTTCTCTGTGGAATTTGTGATGAACATTGACGGTCATGAACTGGAGATCGGGAAGATGTTGATGTTGGTGACAAAACATACAATTGTCAAATCTTGCAGATTGGTGGTTGGAGGAGAAAGATGGTGGAAGAAAGAGCATGTGGTTACAGAGTTTGTCAATCAATTCCTGCTTCCAGATAAGCAAAATACGAATTGGAGAAAGGGAGTTCCTCACAGCTGGATTAGACTAGAATGGCACAGTGCTATGATCGTTATCCACAGGTATATCACCTGCGAAGGTAGAATCTCACTAGTCTATATCAACCACATTAGGATATTAATGCATCTAAATGGCGATTATCCCTTAAATATGCCTTACTTTCTACTCAAAATCTTGACAAAGATGTCAAAGAGAGTGCAGTCACTCTCCTCCAATGCAAAGAGCAGCCTGTTTCATCAAGTCTTAATTAAGACTTTAGTTGTGTCTTCTTTGAGAGAATTACAGAAACCCTGGAGTTGGCTCATGCAATCCTTAAATCCTAACACACAGTCCAACAAACAGAAGAGAGGAAAAGGAAAAAAAAGTGTTACACATAAACAAAATATTTCAATTGATGAAACCCCTGTTAAAGAAGAAATGCCTGGTATCAGGGTGACAAGGAATAATAGAGGTAAAAGACCGAAGTTGGATAAAGAAATCGAAATGTTTTCTGAGGAAGATGTTAAAGGGGAAGAAGATACAGCTGAATATTTTGATATTCAAACTACAGCTAAGCATGAATCACTATCAACCAACAAAAAGGGCGCTGCAGTCAAAAGGACAAAGGATAAAGGTGTGTCTGCGTCTCAAAAACCTAGAAGGAATTCTACTAGGGTTACCAACAAGTACAGGTTGAAGTCTGAAGCCGTGTTTAATCCATCGATCAAAGAAGAAAACATCATAGTTATATAAGATCACTCTGAAGATGTTGAAGCAGATACCAGGAAAAAGGAAAAAGGAACTCCATTGCATAAGAAACCAACAAAAAAAGGTAAACAGATTGTTTCATCATCTACAGGACCTGTAACGAGAGCTACAACCAGATTAGCAAAAGCTAAAGAAATTGCTAAAGGTATCAGTGAGATTCCTGAGAATAAAAAGGGTTACCTTGTACACTCAGATCACATATCAGATATGCCTGAAGCCATGGATTCAACAAGTTCTGATGAATAACATAGCTCAGTATTGCTTTCTAAATACCAAGTTAAATTGAGAGAACCCAAGGTTTCCTTAAATCTGAATGAGCCTACACCTTCTGAAGAGTTCCCCGAATTCAGGGTTAAAATCAGAACTGATAAAGAAAGGATCAAGGAACTCCAGAAGACAATGAAACAATTGAAGAAAGAAAAGGCACATATAGAACAATGGAATGTTCGTCAGCAAGAAAAGATTCAAGGTTTCGAAAAGAAGAAAAAAGAGCAAAGGGCGTTGCTAAAAGAACTCAGAGAAATAAACTTCAGACTCTATTGGCACAATGTTGTGCTTACCACAAAGCTCAAATAGAAAACTACTAAAGCTACTACTGTTATTATATCCTAAAGGTTTCATGAAGATTGCTACAATCACAATTTTGATGTTTTCCAGAAAATATGGCAGTGTCTACTCGTTTTTGGCCTGTGAAACGCAAAGACCTAGAATTGTATGACTAGATCAAACTAATCCATATTGTGTAGAATCAAATGTAATGTTGACAAGATCATACAATATCAAGCTGTTGAGCAATGATCTATTTTTGGATTGTAAAAGCTCTTTTTGAGCTAACTTCCCTAGTAGATAGATATTATTCGGATCTAGTCATTAAGAGTACACTAGATGATAGGATCTCGAGGTTTTATGGATTGTTTAAATAGGCAGAGGAAAGACTCTGTTCTGGTCGAAAAATTGGAGATCCAAAGGACTTATTATGAAACTCCTTGTAAGGCATTATTATTCTATTTGACACTTAATAGCAAAGGCATATGGATGGTTAGAAACTCTTTTCTACTCTGTTTTCTTTCTTCATGCTTGAATTCATTATTCAGATTGAAATGCATTTGTTTCTTGATTGTTAATTAATATAGTGAAAAATTTACTGTAGAATTTTTTTTCAAGTTTTCATATCAAGCTGATGGTCTTGTTTCTTTATGATATTCTGAGACAAGGGTTTATGTGAAGTTGACAAATTGGAAGCTTCCTCCTCTCTTTTATTATTGGTCTAATTCATGTATTTGACTACCTTTTAACCATTCAATGGGATATGCTATGTTCTGATTGTGATTTTCATGTTATGCTATACTCTTGAGCTAGTTTTCAACCACCTTACTCAAAAAACCAAATCATAAAAACCTTTTAAACACTTTGCAATAAATTGATGATGCCCTAGCTTGCACCCTCTCACAGTCAGTGCAACTTTAGGGACTAACATTTTTGGCGTCGTTGCTAGGGACGAAGAAACAAAGATATCTTCCCTGGGGAAACGACAAGATTAGATTCAGATCTTGATGGTGAACAAGATTTTGGACTTTATTTAAGACTGTGATTATTCACCTGACGACTCCTCTGTGGTAATTCTGGCTCCTAAAAGAGAAGGTAAAGGACCTAAAACTCCTCTAACTTCTTCATCATCTACTAAGAGACCAATAACCAGGAAAAATCTAGATCCTGAGCCTATTGCAGCAGTTCCAGATCCTGAAAAGCTACTAAGAAAACCTAAAGTTATTTCTGGACAGTCTTCACTCTCAAAGGGAAAATTGTCTTCAGAAAGTTCTCAAGGACAATCCTCTGAAATCACCAAAACCCAAGTAGATGAAGAGGTGAATCCTGAAAGTGAAACTAAACCTATTATTGAGCCTGCTACAGTTTCATTTCCTTCAACTATCTCAGAATTGAATCTAGAACAGTGGAAGTTACTTACTGAACTCAGTAAACAAGAATATTCATACACCTTGCCTATGAATGAAACTTTGAGAGGTCACAACACAAATATTAAGAGTGAAAGAAAGACACCTTCGTCATCTCTTGGATCTCTCTCATCTGAGGATTTTAAATCACATTATTTTTCTTTTGAGAATCCTTTGTTTCTTAGCCCATCATCTGATCATAGTCCAGAAGAGAAATCCTTATCTGCTAAAGATCAAGACTCAGTGACAGTACAGTTAAGTTGTAATACACAAGGGACATTTTCACCTCCAACATCACCAATCTTGCTTACTCCCAAAACACCAAAAATAAAAAATATGGCTGTAGACAGAATGGATGAAATCGTTGCAGTAAGGTATGCCCCTTTGGTTCTTCCACAAGTCGTGTTTGCCTTTCCACCAAATGATTATATGATATACTTGCCCAGATTCAATGGAGATGGAGCAGTTACTGCTGAAGAGCATTTGAGTTCATTTTATAGTTTTGCAGATAATTTCAATGTAGAGCATGCTAATGTGTGGATGAGATTATTCGTGCAGAGTCTAAATGGGGAAGCAAGAAAGTGGTTCAGGAGTTTGCCTCCTAATTCAATTGCTGATATTGTAGCCTTAGATGATGCCTTTCTTAAACACTGGGCAGACAAGAAATACTTTTTATACTACGTTACCAAATTCGGTTCTTTAAAAAGGAAGTAAGGTGAATCAATACCTGATTTTACCAAAAGGTTCAACCAGATGTATGGTAAAATTCCAGAGGAGATTAAACCTTCAGAGACATCACCTAAAATCACTTTTTCCAATGCATTTGATGCCGAATTTTCCTTGTTTCTTAGGGAAGGAAGAGCTGCTACCCTCAACCTGATGCAAGATGCTGCTATCGAGGTAGAATCAAACATATTAGCAGTAGACAAATTGAAGTCTAGAAGTGATAGAGACAGGAAAAAGAAAAAGGAAGAGTTTCCTTCATCTTCTAATTCAACATCTGATTATAAGATGGATGAAATGGCTAAGATGCTGAAAAATCTGACATCTAAAATGGCAAGGTTGAAGATGGAACAAAAACAACCCAGTAGATCTGCACAGGAGAGTGGATACAGAAATCCAAATCAGTTCAGGAGGCCAAACAATGCACCTCAAATCTTACCAAGAGAAAGAAAAAACCAAGATGACCAAAAGGTTTTGCCTCCTTTTCAGAATAAAGCAGTAGATGAGGAGGAGGATGAAGATGATACAAAAGAAGACCCTACAGTTCATCTGAATGATTCTGAATCATCTCCTCTACATGTGACACAGTGGGATTATGAAGATGCTTTGATTGCAAACCAGTTTGAGGAAGGGGATGCAGATGAGATCGTCCAAAAGGAACCTAAAAGGAAAAAATACAATCTCAGATCTGGTTCAAATGCACCTAAAGTGGATACACCTGTTTCCACAAAGAAGGCCACTACTCCAGTTAAAACATGAATTATCAAAGAAAGTCCCAAGATTCAAGCTGATCAACCATTGAAACAACCTGCCAAGGATAGTACTGCTGACATAAAGGAACTAGACATAAACGTTTCTTCTTTCAGTTTAGAACACAAAATCAACAAAATCAAGATTTCAGTGCCATTATTAGAACTCATGAAAACATAACCGTTCAGAAAGACTGTCCTCAAGGCTCTACAGGCTCCAGCTCAAGTCACCTTTTTAGATACAGTCAATCTAGAGGATGAAAACCCTGCTATAACTATTGGACCTCACATTGAAGACATAATTGATGCCTCTCCACCATTCTACATTTCATTAAATTTCCATGACAAGATATTGCAAAACTTCCTAATGGATTCTGGTGCCTCGCATAATGTCATGCCAAAGGTGGTGATGGAAGAATTAGGGTTAGACATTATTAGACCATATCATGATCTATATTCTTTTGACTCCAAGAAATTCAAATGCCTTGGAGTTATGAAAGATGTGGTTGTTACTCTTTCCCAATTACCTATGAAAAGTGTGGTATTAGATGTTATTGTGGCTGACATACCACCAAAATTTGGAATGCTTCTTTCAAGATCTTGGGCCAAGAAGGTAGGTGGTACTCTACAGATAGACCTTAGCTATGCAACCATACTTGTTTTTGGTGGGGAACAACGAAGATTATATAGAGAAGTAAGATTGGCTTATTTGGTAAGTGATCACAATAATCCCACTAATCATCCTATATATGTTGTAGAAGATGATCTTGGTTCTTCTATTTTTCATATGAGTGATGAGATGGCAGAAGTATCAGTCAAAAAGACAACAACTGCAGTTGGAGACAGTAAAGACAATTTTGTTTGGAAAATGTATTTTGATGGAGCATGTTTTAAAGAAGGTTCTGGAGCTGGGATTGTCTTCATTTCCCCTACCAAGGAGGTTATTCCTATGTCATATAAACTTGAATTTGACACCACAAATAACTTCAATGAGTATGAAGCCTTGCTGTTATGTTTGAAAGATGCTAAAGATATAAGTATAGATAAGTTGTCTATTTTTGGAGACTCAGAACTTATTATTCACCAGATCAAGAATATATATCAAACCAAACAACAAAGGTTGAAACAATATAGAAATGAGATGTGGGCTTGTGTGGATAATTTCTTTTTGGCATTCAATATTACTTTTGTGCACAGAAATTTAAATAAGCAGGCTGACTCTTTGGCACTTGCAGCTAGCAACTTTAAAACTCCAATGTTTCCTAATCTGAAGTTCGAAGTTGAGGTCAGACACAGACCCTCAATATTGGATAATATAAAACATTGGCAGGTTTTTAAAGACAATGAGGAAATTCAAAGATTTTTGAAAACTATTGAAGAGTTTTCTAACATTTCAATAGATCAAGATGACGAAAATGGTGAAGCAGAAATACATGTTGCAGAAGTCCTTCAAGATACTAATGTTGGCCACAAAATCATTGAACTGAAGACAAACCATTTTCCCAAAGGTTTGATTCCACTAGAGAGGTTGTTCGATCACAATGATATTTCCAGGAAGGTTGTTATCCAAACAAAAGAAACAAATGTAGTGGATTGTGACATTAGTCTGGATGCAAAGCCAGGTTGGTCAAAATATCTAGAAAATTGTCACAAAAATAGAAAGAAGCGTATGTTGAATTAATGAAACAATATTCAAATATATTTGCCTGGTCTTATGAAGATCTGAAAGTGTTTGATACAGAAAAATTTTCAACACAAAAATCATCTAAAACCTGGATCAAAACCCGTTAAGCAAAAATTCAAGCAATTTAATCCTTTACTGTTACCTATAATAGAAAAGGAGCTGAAAAGTTTGTTGGAAGCAAAAATCATAGTGCCACTAAGATACTCAGAATGGGTAGCCAACCTTGTACCTGTCAGGAAGAAGAACGAAGAGATAAGGCTCTATGTGGACTTCAGGAATCTAAACAGGTGCTCTTTGAAAGACAATTATCCATTACCAAAAATGGATTATATCTTACAGAGAGTTGTCGGCGCAAAGAGGATCTCTATGCTTGATGGATACTCAAGGTACAATCAAATATCAGTAGTGGAAGAGAACAAAAAGAAAACAAATTTTACCAATCCCCGAGGCACTTTTATGTATGAAAAGATGCCCTTCAGATTGATGAATGCAGGAGACACATTCCAAAGGTCTATGGACAGTGCTTTCATTGGTGATAAAGACAGTTTTGTGGTTATTTACCTTGATGACATCACTATATTTTCAACATCTGACGAAGAACATTTATAGCACTTGAAGCAGACTTTTGAGAAGTGTAGGAGGTACAGTATATCACTTAATCCCAAAAAATCACATTTTGCCATGGAGGAAGGAAATCTTTTAGGACAGATTGTTTCACCTGAAGGTATTAAAATAGATCCTGAAAGAGTAAAGACTATCCAACAAATAGACATTCCGAGAAACAAAAAGTCTATTCAATCCTTCATTGGTAAAATTAATTTTTTAAGGAGGTTTATACCTAACTTTGGAGAGATTATCAAGTACATTACTGACATGTTGAAAAAGGATGCATAAATTAAGTGGATACCATAAGCAAGAGAATCCTTTGAAAGGATCAAGCAGGCTATTGTTCAAGCACCTGTTTTAATTAGCCCAGATTACTCCAAAGAATTCATGATTTTTTCAGTTGCATCAGAAAATACCATAGCTGATGTTCTTTTGCAAAGAAATGAGCAAGGATACGAGCAACCCATCTCCTTCTTTAGCAAAATTCGCAGAGACTCTGAATTGAAGTATGATATAATAGAAAAATAGGCCTATGCCTTGGTAAAGGCTCTGAAATACTTCAGAGTATATGTTCTTCAATCTGAGATTACAGCTTATATCCCAAGCAGTGCAGTCAAAGAAATATTGGTTCAGCCTGATTGTGAAGGAAAGCGAGGGAAATGGATAAAAAAAGTTCTAGAGTATGATCTCACCATAAAGCCTACTCAGTTGATAAAAGGACAAGGCCTTTCCAAATTAATGACATAATCTAATTGCAAAGAAATTGGGTTGTACCATCTTTCAGACAAGACACATGATTCTTCTGTCCAGATTGAAGAAACAAATTCACAGGTAAACACGAAGTATGTTTCTTCACCATGGTACAAATATATCGTATTTTTTTTGTTGAACTTTCAATCTCCCCCAGAGTTGGATAAATCAAAATTCAGATCATTAAATTTAAGAGCAGTAAAGTACTGCATTGTTGATCAGACCCTATTTTGGAAAGACCCTAACGGTTTTTTGTTGATGAAAAAGAAGCTAAACAAATTTCTCATGATCTGCATCATGGTGTGTGCGGAGTCCATCACCATTGGAAGGATACTTCCTTCAAGATTCTTAGGGCAGGCTATTACTGTCCAGTTCTATTCTTAGATATTTTTTCTCAGGTCAAGGCATGTGAACCCTATCAGAAATTTGTTGGAAAGTAGAAACTTATGTCTTTGCCTCTGAAACCAATCATCACCCATGGACCATTTCAACAATGGGGATTGGACTTCATCAGAGAGATTAATCCTTCATCTTCAGGACATCATAAATGGATTCTTACAACCACGGATTATTTTACGAAGTGGATCGAAGCAATTCTGACTCGGAATACAACAGACAAGGTAATCATGGAATTTCTAGAACGATATATTTTTTCTAGGTTTGGCTGTCCTAAAAAATTGGTCACTGATAATGCATAGGCTTTTAAATAAAAATTCCAAGATTGAATTATACAATAAGTATAGTATCAAATTGGTTCATTCTACTCCCTACCACCCCCAAGGGAACGGATTGGCAGAATCTTCCAATAAGACTCTGATAAGGATTATCAAAAAACTACTGGAAAAAAATAAAAAATCATGGGATTCCAAGTTAAAGTTTTCCCTTTGGGCTGATCCTATCAGCAACAAGAAGTCTATTGGGACATCTCCTTTCCAGATGGTATATGGGATAGAAGCTATTCTTCCAACTCAAATGGGCTTGCCAATTTTAAAGTTTCTACAAGAAGAGTTAGAAGAACCCAACGATATCCAAAGGAGAATTTTTCAGATGAATGAAGTTCAACAGGTCAGAGAACAAGTGAATTAGAAAGTTGTTTCTCACCAGAGCAAAGTCAAGGCTACATTCGATAAGGGAACTAAGAAAGATATTTTTAATGAGGGAGATTTGGTGTTAAGGTGGGATGCCAAGAGAGAGGATAAAGCAAAACATGGTAAGTTTGATAACCTATGGTATGGTCCTTTGAGAATAGCCAAGGTAATGAACAATAACACTTTTCTCCTGCATAATTTGGACAACACAGAAACTTTTGGAGGCCCAGTGAATGGGAGGTTCTTGAAGCACTATTTTCTCTATTGACTTATCAGGTTTTCAGTTAGTACAATAGGTTTTCTTTTCAATAAAGACTCCATATACCCAATGGACTTTTTTTTACAGTTATGCTGTGAATAAAAGACTGACAGATGCATGGAGATCAGTGAATCAGAAATAAAGGAAAAGGCATTGGTCTGCAGTTCTTGGAGTTTATTATCAAAACTCCATCCCCAGAAGGAGCCAGTGTTAGTCTCTAATTTTTTCTTTTGATTTTGTGAGAAACCCTAATCCCAAACCCTTCCTACCTGCACTTCATTATCTGCTTCCATTTGATTTTAATCATTGTTTTTAGCTTGTTATGGTTTGCATTTCATCTTTTTGAATAATTTCTTTAAGTTTGGAGTTTTAAGACATGGTTTTAAATGATGTGTCACTTCATATGCCTATTTGAACTTTACAAATTCAAATTATGTTAAGTCATTAATAACGCTACTGGAATAACATTATTCCCATAGCGCAAAGATAATCATGCCTTAATATGTGCCCGTCACCCAGATTTTGTTATGATGACACGGATCATGGACTAAGAGTTCGCATGTGTCCCACAATAGCTTTGAAATCATTTTATGATTCAAACCGTTACATGATCGGATTGCTTTGTACCCACAAAGGACCCATTTAAAATCGTCCAATCCTCAACGATCATTATTTGAACCTATCATTCTCTGTCTGATTTTGCTTAATTTTAGGCGCATGTATTTGCTCAGAAGAACAGTGATATACTAACTGATTATAGGTGGAAAATTCAGAATCTGAATCGTGCCAATTATAACATTGTGTTTTGATGGCGCCTAAGAGGAGCAGACATGTGGTCAGATTAGAACCCAAGGGTGATGAACTCCTCGAAGCTTATCCTCAGATGTCTCAAAGGTTCATAGATGCCGGTTGGTTTGAATTCCTTACCACTTTCCAAGGTTACGACGAGTAGGTCTCTATGGATTTTGCACTGAACTTTGATGGTCACGAAGTGGAGATCGGGAATATGTTGATGCTGGTGACAGAATAGACAATTGCCAAAGCTTGCAGATTGGTGGTTGGAGGAGAAAGATGGTGGAAGAAAGAGCACGTGGTTACAGAGTTTGTCAATCAATTCCTGCTTCTAGATAAGCAAAATCCGAATTGGAGAAGGGGAGTTCCTCATAGCTAGATTAGACCAGAATGGCACACTGCTCTGATTGTTATCCATAGGTATATCACTAGCGAAGGTAGATTCTCAGTAGTCTATATCTACCACATTAGGATATTAATGAATCTAAATGGCGATTATCCCTTAAATATGTCTTACTTTCTACTCAAAAACTTGACAAAGATGTCAAAGAGAGTGCAGTCACTCTCCTCCAATGCAAAGAGAAGTTTGTTTCATAAAGTCTTAATTAAGACTTTAGTTGTGTCTTCTTTGAGAGAATTATAGAAACCCTGGAGCTGGCTCATGCAATCCTTAAATCCTAACACACAGTCTAACAAACAGAAGAGAGGAAAAGGGAAAAAGGTTGTTACATAGAAACAAAATATTTCAATTGATGAAACCCCTATTAAAGAAGAAATGCCTGATATCAGGGTGACGAGGAATAGCAGAGGTAAAAGACCAAAGTTGGATCCAGAAATCGAAATGTTTTATGAGGAAGATGTTAAAGGGGAAGAAGATTTTGATATTCAAACTACAGTCAAGCATGAATCACTATCGACCAGTAAAAAGGGCACTGCAGTCAAAAGGACAAAGGATAAAGGTGTGTCTGTGTCTCTAAAACCTAGAAGGAATTCTACTAGGGTTACCAACAAGTACAGGTTGAAGCCATGTTTAATCCATCGATCAAAGAAGAAAACATCATAGTTATAGAAGATTACTCTGAAGATGCTGAAGCAGGTAACAGGAAAAAGGAAAAAGGAACTCCATTGCATAAGAAACTAGCAAAGAAAGGTAAACAGATTGTTTCATCATCTACATGACTTCTAACGAGAGCTACAACCAGATTGGCAAAAGCTAAATAAATTGCTAAAGGTATCAGTGAGATTCCTGAGAATAAAAAGGGTTACCTTGTACACTCAAATCACATATCAGATATGCCTGAAGCCATGGATTCAACAAGTTCCGATGAAGAACATAGCTCAGGATTGTTTTCTAAATACCAAGTTAAATCGAGAGAACCCAAGGCTGCCTTAAATCTGAATGAGCATGCACCTTCTGAAGAGTTCCCTGAATTCAGGGTTAAAATCGAAACTGATAAAGAAAGGATCAAGGAACTCCAGAAGACAGTGAAACAGTTGAAGAAAGAAAAGGCACATATAGAACAATGGAATGCTTGTCAGCAAGAAAATATTCAAGGTTTCAAAAAGAAGAAAATAGAGCAAAGGGCGTTGCTCAAAGAACTCAGAGAAATAAACTTCAGACTCTATTGGCACAATGTTGTTCTTACCACAAAGCTCAAACGGAAAACTGCTAAAGCTACTGTTGTTAGTATATCCTAAAGGTTTCATGAAGATTGCTACAATCATAATTTTGAAGTTTTCCAGAAAATATGGCAGTGTCTACTCGTTTTTGGCCTGTGAAATGCAAAGACCTCGAACTGTATGACTATATCAAACTAATCCTTGTTTTGTAGAATCAAATGTAATGTTGGCAAGATCATACAATATCAAGTTGTTGAGCAATGATCTATTTTTGGATTGTAAAAGCTCTTTTTGAGCTAACTTCCCTAGTAGATAGATATTATTCGGATCTAGTCATTAAGAGTACACTAGATGATAGGATCTCAAGGTTTTATGGATGGTTTAAATAGGCAGAGGAAAGACTCTGTTCTGGTCGAAAAATTGGAGATCCAAAGGACTTATTCTGAAACTCCTTGTAAGGCATTATTATTCTATTTGACACTTAATAACAAAGGCATATGGATGGTTAGACACTCTTTTCTACTCTGTTTTCTTTCTTCATGCTTGAATTCATTATTTAGATTGCAATGCATTTGTTTCTTGATTGTTAATTAATACAGTGAAAAATTTACTATGGAAATTATTTTCAAGTTTTGATATCAAGCTGATGTTCTTGTTTCTTTATGATATTCTGAGACAAGGATTTATGTGAAGTTTACAAATTGGAAGCTTCCTCCTGTCTTTTATTATTGGTCTAATTCATCTATGTGACTACCTTTTAACCAGTCAATGGGATATGTTATGTTCTGATTGTGAATTTCATGTTATGCTATACTCTTGAGCCAGTTTTCAACCACCTTACTCAAAAAACCAAATCATAAAAACCTTTAAAACACTTTGCAATAAATTGATGATGCCCTAGATTGCACCCTCTCACAGTCAGTGCAACTTTAGGGACTAACATTTTTGGCGCCGCTGCCGGGGACGAAGAAACAAAGATATCTTCCCTGGGGAAACAACAAGATTAGATTTAGATCTTTATAGTGAACAAGATTTTGGAGATTATTTAAGACTGTGATTATTCACCTGGCGACTCCTATGTGGTAATTCTGGCTCCTAAAAGAGAAGGTAAAGGACCTAAAACTCCTCTAACTTCTTCATCATCTATTAAGAGACCAATAACCAGAAAAAATCTAGATTTTGAGCCTATTGCAGCAGTTCCAGATCCTAAAAAGCTACTAAGAAAACTTAAAGTTCTTTCTGGACAGTCTTCACTCTCAAAGGGGAAATTGTCTTCAGAAAGTTCTCAAGGACAATCCTCTGAAATCACCAAAACCCAAGTAGATGAAGAGGTGAATCCTGAAAGTGAAATTAAACTTGTTATTGAGCCTGCAATAGTTTCATTTCCTTCAACTATCTCATAATTGAATCTAGAACAGTGGAAGTTACTTACTAAACTCATTAAACATGAATATTCAGACACCTTGCCTGTGACTGAAACTTTGAGAGGTCACAACACAGATATTAAGAGTGAACCAGAGACACCTTCGTCATCTCTTGGATCTCTCTCATCTGAGGATTTTAAATCACATTATTTTTCTTTTGAGAATCCTCTGTTTCTTAGCCCATCATCTGATCATAGTCCAGAAGAGAAATCCTTATCTTCTAAAGATCAAGACTCAATGACAGTACAATTAAGTTGTAATACACAAGGGACATTTTCACCTCTAACATCACCAATATTGCTTACTCCCAAAACACCAAAAATAGCAAATATGGTTTCAGACATAATGGATGAAATCGTTGCAGCAAGGTATGCCCCTTGTTCAATATTGGATCAAGATAATTTCATCCAAGTGTGAGTGGGAAAGGCCAAGGAAAGGAGTAAAGGGGCATCAAGGAAGATATCAGCCAGGTATATAGGCTAGGCTATCTGCAATTTTGTATGCTTCCTCAAGTGGGCCATTATCCCAAGACTAGAGCCCAAGGATTTTAATTAATAAAATCAACTTTGGTGTTGGTTTTCCCTTCAGGGTTTTTTCCAAGGGTGTTTACCCAAATATATTGTGCAATGTGTTGGTTTCAGTTTTATTCTTCCACTGATTAATTTGGTTAGGAACCTAGTTGTGCATTTATTAAATAAAGTGATTTTATTTTTAGCTAAATGTCGAGTGTTGGGTTGGAGAAAAACTAACATGGTATCAGAGTTGCGGTTCTAAAGGAAACCATGAACACAGAGATTGAGATTAGCAGTGAGAAAAATATTCAATTTTTTATACAGGTTTTGTTTTTTATTGCAGGCTCAGGTTGCAAGATTATCAATAAAAAAAATTAAAGAAAGCTAGTCATACGGTATGATTGTCGTACAAGTCGTACAATGAACAACCGAATACAATAGAGACCCGTACAATCACAGGGATGTAAGTGAATCGCCATGGAGATTGTTGAAGTGACAGTTGTGTGAAGATCGAGTCGGATCTGTATTTGTGTAGCAACTTAGGTGGTGATTGAATGTTGTATATTGTAGGGAGATAACATGAGAATTGTTGAGTAAAGGCACAAGGAGGCGCAGGTGGTCGTTGAAGCAATTGACAAGAAACAATGTATTGGGTTGCAGAGTTGATCATGCTAAATGTTGAGGAGTAACAACATGTTTTGTAGAGGACATAGTTGTGTGGAGGTGATGGCCCCGACAGGAGTGAGCATTGTGAGGTTGGTCGATAGTTGGGTGCACGGGTAAGACATAAACCACGTGAAGAGTTGTCAGCTATTGTAGGAGAGATTTTAACATCAGACAACGTGGAGATGTCAACTATGCAAGATGGTTCCAATGGTGTGAGGATTCGTGCACGTGGAGGTCGATAAAGCAAGAGTTAAGGCCTGCATAGAGATTTTAGCAGGACATGACAGAGGCAACAAGGTTGTTGATAGAGAGAGGGACTGTAGGTCATGGGTGTGTAGAAATAACAGTCGTTGTTGTTGAGTGGACGTAGACCACTAACGACATGGGTGTGTTAGAAGCCATGACAACCAATGAGCAGAGGATGATAATTAAGGAGCAACTGCGTGGAGAGGGTAGACGACTAGGAGTAATTCGTCGACTAAGCAAGGAAATCCATGTGGTAGTTGTGGGAAGTAGCATCCAGGTATATAGCAATAGAGGAAAACCACATGGTGGATGAGAGCTATGAAATAGGAGGAAGGATTTCGTTGCAGAGTGCAACCTCAAGTTCAGTTTGTTGGTAGAGGGAAACTGCAAGTTCAAGCTACTGGTAGATGGTAGCGAGGAGCATGAGAGGTGTTGAACTGGTAGGATCTGGGTGCGTAAAAGGGCTTAAGAAGAGCTAGGAATCAGTTGGAAAGCCCAGAAAAACTTGGGCAGACTGCAGGAAGCCTTGGGTAGAAACAAAAGGTTGTGGGCAGCCTCAAGAAGCTTCAGGCAGGGGTCCATGCAATGGGTAGCAAGCTCGGGCAGGGATCCGGGAAGCCAACATTTTTTGTTGAGTGGCTTGCGAGCAATAACAAGCAACATAGTGACAAAGGACAAGGAGTTGGTAACTTTGAAGGTTGAACATCTCAGAGGGAGTCATCCTTCAAGTTCAAGTGGGAAGGAGAAACCTTCCAAGTCTGTCAAGAAGGAGTCATGGTACAAGATGACCATGCATGATGCTTAGGAGCATGATCAGAGGGAAGTATTCAAAGATGGGTCTGAGCAAGATGGGATGGATAACATTTTTCTCAGAGAGAGAAACCAATCAGGTGGATTGGAGAGCATTCATGGTATCATATTTGGTAGTGAAGACAAAGCCACCTTCGGGTAGTGTAAGTAATTTCCTCGCTAAGAGGGTGTGTTGATGTATTTAGCATTGGAAAAGTACTTCCACATAGGCTTGATGTCTAGCATGTGGAAGTTGTCCATGTAACCTCTTAGAACCTTAGGAAAATTACTTTATGTGTTAATTAATAATGTGAATGAACGTTTATGTTAATTAAGTTAAATGCCTAAGTATTTGGCATTAATAACTTAAGTGAGTTTCTTGAATCCTAGCCATTATATCTAAAGTGAAGGGGAGATATAATCTCATCCCTTTATCACTTTAGGAGATCTAGGATTTTGGATTTAGGGTTAACTCAATGTTATAAAAGGCAGCCTAAGTGAGAGGATGAGATACACAGAAAGTACATTAGAGAAAAGAGGGATTGTTTTCTCATGTACTTGTGTCACACACAAAATGAGAAGATCTAATTCGTTGGGTGAAGAGCATTTCATCCAAATGTAAGTGGGTAGGGATAAGGAAAGGAGTAAAGGGGCATCCAAGAAGATAACAACCAGGTAGGTAGGCTTGACTATCTGTTATTTTGTATGTTTCCTCAAGTGGGCCATTACCTCAGTATGGGAGCCCAAGGATCTTAATTAATAAAATCAACTTAGGTGGTGGCTTTCCCTTCGGGGTTCTTTTCCAAGGGTGTTTACCCAAATATATTGTGCAATGTGTTGGTTTCATTTTTATGCTTCCATTGATTAATTTGGTTAGGAGCCTAGTTGTTCATTTATTGAATAAAGTGATTTTATTTTGAGCTAAATGTCAGGTGTTGGTTTGGAGAAAAAATAACACTTTAGAATTATTGTGTTAGATTTTCATTAGTTTCGTTAAAATTATATTTACCATAGATTTTTTATCTTATTTTAACATTAAATAATCATATATTGAAATATATAAGCAACAGATAAACAAGCACAAGAAGACACAAATATTTATCATGGGAAAACCCCAAACTCGGGGAAAAACCCAGCCAACTTTTCTTGGAGAGAATATTCCAATACAACCATGAACAAGCTCCAATCACAAGAGAAAACCAACAATGAAGAACCAAATAGGCAATCTTGCACTAGTTTTGGGTTGACAATTAAGTCACCACAAAACTAGTGCAAGATAGGTGCATCACTAGCGCACCACAGATCTATCACAAGATAGGCGCATTACTAGCGCACCACAAAAATGACACAACTGGTCACTGCAACTACAACTTCCATTGTAATTGGCACAAAGCAACTGGGCATGACCACACAACCTTGGCGCAACTCTTCCAAAGGTATCACACAAGAGAGATCACCAAGATCCACCAAGAATATCCTTCCCCAAGTGAGGCGCACTCTCCAAGAGAACCAGAAACTAGAAATAGTGAAATTGCAGTTGCATATGCAACTACCTAGTGCGCACTGCAGAAGGAGAACTGCCTAACTATGCAAATGAATTGACCCAATTTTTTATTTATACTAACTTGGGTGTCTATCTGGGGCCAAATTCTTATTCTGGGTCGTATTATTTTTGTGGTCAACTTCTCTTCTTGGAAATTATATTTCCACTTTATTATTATTTCCTGTGGGTCGAATTCTCTTCTATGGTCTTCTATTTTACTTTATTCTTTTATGGGGTGTTCTTAAACTATTCAATGGTCTTCCTTTGACTTCTTGGAATCTTCTTCTTCTCTAAGAAAAGTTTTCCAAGAGAGAATGTCTCCCATAACTACCAAAACATTAACACTCCCTCTTAGCTAGGGAGGTATCTTTCCACGCTATCTTCATCTAGTAGTCCACTGACTACTCTACAATCAACTAGTAGCACATAACTACTACCATGCCATCGATAGCTCTAATCATCCGCCATAGTCTCTATGACTATGCTGCAATCAATCAGTAGCACAACTACTTCCAAGCAGTCTATTATTCTCCATGACTACATGGCAATCAACTAGTAGCACACAACTACTACAATGCCATCCAATAGTACACAATTGCTGCCAAGTCATAGTAGTACACAACTACTGTCATAGTAGTACACAACTACTATCTAGTGGTACACAACCATCGCTAGTGGTACAAAACCACTGCTATAGTAGTACACAACTATTATCCAATGATACACAATCACCACTAGTGGTACACAACCACCACTATAGTAGTACACAACTATTGTTCAGTGATACACAATCATTGCCAGTGGTACACAACCACCGCAGTAGTACACAACTATTGTCTAGTGATACACAATCACCGTCAGTGGTACATAACCACCGTAGTAGTACACAACTATTGTCTAGTGATACACAATCATTGTCAGTGGTACATAACCACCGTAGTAGTACACAACTATTTTCCAGTGATACACAATCACCACCATAGTCTCACAACTACATAGCAATCCACTAGTAGCACAAAACTACTAGCATGTTGTCTACTATCACACAACTACTGCCATAGTATTACGACTACGTTGTGATGTTTCTCCTCTCCCAATAGTCTTATTCACACCTAACCACCTTGCATGGCATAGGAAAGACTAGTATCCGACAGTGCATTACCCTCTCAGTCACCTCACATGATTGATCTAGGGAAACTTTGGCTAGAGGGGTTAGCCGACTGGAGGAGAAACAACACACCTTCCTCTCAATGAGGGTGGGCATTCTGCATCATGCCAAACTTGTTAATGAAGTATGCATACTTCACTCTAGACAGAGGCTTGGTGAGAATGTTTGTTATCTTCTCATATGTGGATATGTGCAGGATCTCCACAACTCCTCTCTGCACCACGTCTCGGATGTAATGGTATTTGATATCTATATGCTTCACACAACTTTGATTATCACAATATATAAAAGTTGGCTCCAACTCTAGATCAAATAACCCTGCAAGTAGATTCTGAAGCCACATTGCTTCACGAATTTCACCATTGGCTACTATATACTCTGCCTCTGATGTACTGAGTGCCACTGACATCTAAAGCAACGCCATGATGTGCTTTTCCAGTCCACTGCACTCCCTGCCCAGTCAGAGTTTGTATAACCTTGTAGCTTCACATCTCCATTTGAGACATATCTCAATCATCAACACATGTTTTGTTGCCATCCAATGTACATGTCTAGGCTCAACCATGTATTGAATCAAGGTGTTCACTACAAAAAAAATGTTCGTCCTGGTGTTAACCAGGTACATCAAGGATCCGATCAACTGTCTATACATCGTGGGATCCACCAAATCTGAAGATGAATCACTCAAGAGCTTCAGATTCATCATCATAGGTGTGGCCATGGACTTGCAGTCCATCATCCTGAATCTCTACAGGATCTCAATTGTATATTTTCCTTGGCTAAGGAAAATCTCATCTATGTCACACCTTTGATCCCATCAAATACAGATCCTTCATTTCGAACTCTGAAGTGAGTTCCCTCTTGCACCCATTTGCGAGCTTCTCATCCCTTGTAAGAAACGGGTCATCCAATATCAAGGGGCAACCATTCCCAAGGTCATAATTGTTTAGCATATCATGCCCTGGGTGCCTGCTTAAGCATGTACAAAACCTTCTTCAATCCGCAAACATGAGACTCCTTCTCATGTATCTTGTGGCTTCTCTATGTACACTTCTTCTTGCTACTGGAGCAAGTGTCTCGTCATAATATTATCCCTCTTGTTGGGAGAATCCTACGGCCACAAATCAATATTTGTACATTTCTATGCTGCCATTTGCAACATTCTTGATCTTGTAGATCAACTTGGAAGCCACCACTAACTTCCCTTTTGGTCTCAGAACCAAGGAAAACCCCATATCCCAGTCCTTCTAATTGGCTTCCTCCTCTGTCACTGAAATAAGAGAATCCTCCCAGGAGTTCTCATATCTCCTCGAAGCCTTTGAAGCTTCGATCTAGCCTCCTCAATTCATGGCACATGTCTATCAGTCTTGGAAGATGTATCTCTCTCCCATCTGAATATGAGGAGGAATAATTTCTTAATGAAAGTCTCCAAGCCAATGACTCTCTTTGAGATCAGGCTCATTCTGAGTCTGCATGCTCCCTTTGAAGCTTGACTCCCTCTGAGTCTATATAATATCCAGAGCCATCTTCTCCCTCTGCATGTGATGACCTCCTCTGAATTCTGATCTCCTATGAAATTTCCTAGGGAGGTTGCTCCTCCCTACTAGATCATGATGGATGATTCCCTCTAAACTCTAGCTCCTTCTGAGCTGGTACTTGGTGGGGATACATGCCTCACCACTGGTTGAGCCATCTACTCATCCTCATGATATGGATTATCAATGCTACATATATGTATCCCCTTTGCATCTTGCAAAGTATCACAAGACCATGTTGGTCTCTTCTTGGTCACTGCAATGTTTCTGGGTAGGCCCTTCTGGCTCTACTGACTCTTCCTGATGATATGAAGAGTGATCAACTGAATCGGAGGGAACTATACGGTAATATTTTGAGCCTTCTTCTCTTTATTATCATTCTCCATATGAGATACTTTGTATCCCATATAAGTACCCTTCTTGCCATAAGGTTTTGACTTTTTCCTTTTCTCCTTCATTACATGGATGTGTACGGTCATGTAAAAAAGTCTGTGTCTAGATAGTTTGTTCCATATCTCAACTAGAGACCATCTAATATGTTGCATATTGCAACTGTCATTATAGCTCCCTCTCAGAGCTATCACCTGTGACATGCCCGGAACAAGAGAAACAACAAGGGAAAACAACAGACACAAATAATACTTTTATAATAAGAACAATAATAAAAACAAGAACAGGACAAATCCTCACAATAGCTCCTTCTCAGAGCTATCACTTGTGAACTTCCTGGAACAAGATCCAAAACAAAAAATACAATTACAAGAAATAAGAACAAGACTCTTCCAGTGTTGTGACCAATCATTCCTCCATGGTAACTTGCATGGAATTTACAAGATAACCTGCCTGGAACAAGGTCAACAACCAAGAACGTCTCCTAGATGAGATCAATTTATATTGTAAACAAGTGCATCATTAATACTGAACATTGAGATTTTACTTAATGATCATAATACCACCAATATTCAAGTGTTACTAAACATTTGATAGCATTAACAGTGTTACTTAAGTTGCAACAATATAAAATATCAAACTTGATATGTAAACCTAGAGTCTAGTTGTTGTTGTGCCATTTGAGTTGTTCTATATTGTAGGAGCCATCGTCACTGCTTCCTCCAACTCTTGGGATTCCTCTGAGTGCACTAGATCTAAGATCACTTTAGATCTATTGTCACTGCTTGGATAAATGTCCTTTTTCCAAGTGTACGTTTCCTACAAACACCCTCATCTTATATACATGTAAACCATCCAACTTTGTCTTCTAATTTGAGATATTACACCAATAAGAAAAATTTATAAATCTAAATCAGAAGGTTCAATGTCCAGGAAAATGTCAACAAGCCTAAAACCCTAAAAAAATCAATTTTGATGGAAAGTCAATTTGAGAAGTGTAGTAGGTGCGCTAGAGTATGGCGAGTTGATTAGTGATGGAGTTTGTTCCAATCGATTTGATAATAAGTGCGCAACAAGCTTGACAAAGAAAATTTTGTAGTCGCAAATTGCATGTGCAACAACAAATCTAAGTAATGTGGCAAATCTCACGATCTTCCTTCCAGCGATTAGACTGTTCTGAAGGAAACCTGTCGTGATACCATTTTAGATTTTCATTAGTTTCATTGACATTAGATTTACCATAGCATTTTTATCTTCTTTTAACATTCAATAATCATATACTAAAATATATAAGAAACAAATAAACAAGCACAAGAAGACACAAAGATTTATCCTAGGAAAACCCCAAACTCGGGGAAAAACCCAACCAACTTTTATTAGAGAGAATATTCCAATACAACCATGAATAGGCTCTAATCACAAGATCAAACCAACAATGAAGAACCAAATATTGATCTCTTCTTCTTGTTAAACCCTAGAAAGGGTTTACAACTGAGTCACCACAGAATTGGTGCAAGGTAGGCGCATCACTAGCGCACCACAAAGCCGACACAACTAGTAACTGTAACTGCAGTTGTTACTGCAACTGGAATGAATCAACCGGGAAACACCACACAACCTTAGCACAAATATTTCAGAGGTAGTGCACAAGAGATATCACCAAGAACCACCAAGAATATCCTTCCCCAAGTGGGGCACACTTTCCAAGAGAACCGAAAACCAGAAATAGCAAAACTACAACTACAACTGCCTAGTGCACACTGCAGAAGGAGAATTGTTTGACTCTGCAAATGAACTGACCTAAATTTGTATTTATACTAACTTGGGTGCCTGTCTAGGGCCGAATTCTTATTCTGGGTCTTATTATTTTTATGGGCCGACTTCTCTTCCTGGAAATTATATTTCCACTTTATTATTATTTCATGTGGGTCGACTTCTCTTTTGTGGTCTTCAATTTTAATTTATTCTTTTTCGGGGTGTTCTTCAACTATTCAATGGTCTTCCTTTGACTTCTTGGAATCTTCTTCTTCTCTAAGAAAAGTTTTCCAGGAGGGAATATTGTTGGACATATTGTCATTGATGTCAACAGTCGATGTCATTATGATGTAATGATGAGTTTTTATGAACAACATGCAGAGGAATCTACCTAAATCTTGGGAGAGGCAGCGTATTATATTTCACAAGAGCAGTGCAATGCAGAAACACCATCGGGATCAAATTCCCAACAAATCAATGATCTTGATCAGTTAGAATCCAAGTACAAAACCAAAAATCTCAGAAGAGAAAGCGCATTGCAGTGATGATGAGTTGTTATGAACAGCATGCAGAGGAATCTACCAAAAATCTCATAAGGGAAAATGCATTGTAGAAACGCGATCAGGATTGAAATCCCCACAACAAAACTACAAAATAATTGAGGGAGAATCCTGTCCACTGATGTAGATTTCGGGAAAAACCAGGACTGTCAGATCTGGGAGTTACAGAGGAGGACCTTCAAATCAACATCTGATTAAGTCATGACCGTCAGATCTCAGTAAGGGAAGATCAACAACGAGGAACCATTGCGGGATGCAAGGGTTGGAGTTAATGATCGCACAAGTTTTGGTTCCAAAATAGACATCGACCATCAATCGTCACAAATAGCCGAAATCCCGACAACCGTTGGATCGTGTTAATATTTTAGCATCAAAGAAGGATCGTTGGATGAAGTCAAGTTACTCGAGGTTTATTCAGGGAATCTCACTCTGGGATAATTGGGAAGTGGGAAAAGTGAATAACCCAAAGTCCCGAAAGTCGAAATGAATCTAGACCATTGATCTAGAACTGATCACAGTCATTGGATCAAGGATTCACAAGATCCCGAATAGCTGAATTCCTGACAACCGTTGGATCGTGTAAATATTTTCGCATCAAAGAAGTATTGTTAGATGAAGTCAAGTTACTCAAGGTTTATTCGAGGAATATCGCTCTAGGAGAATTGAGAAGTGGGAAAAGAGAATAACCCAAAGTCTTGAAAGCTGGAATGAATATAGACCATTGATCTAGAAATGATCACAACCATTGGATCAAGGATTCACGAGATCCTGAATATCCGAATTCCCGCCAACTGTTGGATCGTGTTAATATTTTCGTGTCAAAGAAGGATCGTTAGATAAATTCAAGTTACTTGAGGTTTATTCGGGGAATATCACTCCGGGAGAATTGGGTAGTGGGAAAAGTGAATAACCCGAAGTCTCGAAAGCCGAAATGAATCTAGACCATTGATCTAGAACTGATCACAGTCGTTGGATCAAGGATTCAGATGAACCTATGATCGTTAGATCCAGGAGGACATGTGCCACATCAGGAGATCCACGTCAGCAAGGACACATGGCGCAATCATATGGTAACAAGTGTCAAAGTCCAGTTGGAATTTTAGGTACACTTAAGTCACAAATCTAAGTGACACATGACATCCACTCGGCCAGTGCCGAGTCAGCAATGACGTCAGCAAGTTACGTCACTTCGGGAGTTTTTCCTTCGGGGGAAACCAACAACTACCCGAAGTGTCGAAGGCTAAAGTCAATTCTAACCGTTGATCTAAGATCCTCCAAATTCTCACATGACCGTTAGATCAAAACATAGTGGAAATATGACATAAGCACTCCCATTTTGACCACTTCGATGGTGACCAACTCCAGTGGAATTTGGAACAACAATTACTCAGACCTCCGAACCCCCGAAGTCCCGAAGTCCTGAAGTAAATAATGGTTGTCCATCTCAATCTTTGATTAAGTCATAGCTGTTGGATTAAGCAGTGGAAGGATAATGTAAGGATCAAATCTAGACCATTGATTTGGTTCCGAGAATCATGCTAACCATTAAATCAATCCTTGTGAGAGGTCAAAACTTTAGAAGACTGGATGAAAGAGAAAATGCCTGAAGGCTGAAGTCCAGAGGACTAGGTTCCAGCCCCCGGTCACGGGTTACGAACACATAAGTCGTGAAGCACTAGGAACATCGCTTAAATTTATAAGCCTGTGGTTTTGCACATATGGTCACATGTAAATGGTTTGAAGGAAGCACCTATAGAGAATTTGATTTCTGCAATATTTGCAGAGACATGGAATCAAGTTAAAAATGAAATCAATCCATATCAGTGATCGATTTATGAAAAGCACTCTAACTAATTTGAAAATCCTTCACGATAATGTTTGAATAATAATGAAGAAAAACAAACCTTATTTTTGTTAATCTAAATAAAGAGGTTTGATGGTCCAAACAAAGGGACACAATGATTCATAGCTCACACCAATTGGGCGACTATATAAGCGAGGAAGAACTGTGAAGAAGAAGTGTCTTTGTAATCCAGATCAGAAGATCAAAACAGTAGCAGAGTCTAAGAAGAAGAACTAATGATTCTTATGAAGTGAGGGTGGAAGGGAGGAGCATGAAACGATTCATATCCTTTAATGAGTAAAGTGTAAATTAAGGGAGTTGGTGCTTCCTAGGGTTGGTGCCCTAAAGTTAAGGGAGTTGGTGATTCCTAGGGTTGATGCCCTAAAGATAAGGGAGTTGGTGCTTCCTAGTGTTGGTGCCCTAAAGACAAGGGAGTTGGTGCTTCCTAGGGTTGGTGCCCTGAAAAAGAGGATTGGTATCTCCTAGAGTTGGTGCTCTAAAAAGGATTTGTGCCCTTCACTATTCTTCATAAAAGCCTTGTAATTCCTATTAATTAGATTTATATAATTGATTTTATAAACAAGTCTATTGTTGATCTATTGTGGTAATTAATAAAATATAAAAGTAACTGTTA
>ML779795.1:733544-759802 GCA_009831015.1 Picea engelmannii
CCCTTAGTATTCCAACAATTGGTATTAGCGCAAGGTTCCTTCAGCAAAGTCTAACAACTGAAAGGTAGATCCTGAAGATGGATCAACAAGAGGGAATTTCTAAAAGCAAAGCACCATTGTTCAATGGAGGTGGCTATGCTCTATGGAAAATAAGAATGAAAAACTTCATGTTGGTTCTTGGTTTTGATATCTGGCAATTTGTTGTAGATGGTTACACTGCACCAACTACTCCACCCAAAGATGTTGCGGGAAAGAAAATCTGCAATGACAACTCAAGATCAGTTAATGCAATTCTAGGAGGGTTGAAAAATTCTATATGTGTGACGATTATGCATTGTAAGTCAACCAAAGAAATCTAGGACAAATTGGAGGTTGTATATGAAGGAGATAGAAAAGTCAGGGAAGCCAAACTATAGACCTATATAACTTAGTTTGAAAATCTAAAAATGAAAAAAGAAGAGAACATTGTTGAATAATTTCATAGGGTAGATTAAGTGGTTAATTCAATTAGAGAAGCAGGAGAAGAACTTACAGATAAACCTATTGTGAAAAAGATACTACGGTCATTACCTATGAGATATGATGCTAAAATTTTTACAATTGAAGATAGGCCTGATCTTGACACACTCACAGTTGATGAGCTTCATGGAATTTTTACAGCATATGAAATGAGAACAGGGAATGATAAACCAATAAAATATGAAACAACATTTAAATCATCTAAAGAAAATAAAAAACATGAACATATGTCTCATGAAGATCAGTCAAACATATCTGATGTAGAAGAGGCCAAATTTATAAAGAAACTCCAGAAAGGATATGGAAAATATAAAGGAAAGTTACCCTTCAAATGTTTCAACTGTGGAAGAATTGGACACTTTGCTAACAAATGTCCCTATCCCAAGAAGGAGGAAAATGATGAAGAAGTTCACAACCAGAAAAACCAATAGAAGAAGAAATTTTATAATAAAAAGAAAAACTTCTACTCTAAAGAAGACATCAACTCTTCAGACATGAGTGAAGATGATAATTTATAACTTCTATTTATGGGAATGAATACTCAAAATAATGATGTAGATGATGAAGAAAATTTTGAATTTGAAGGAGAAGTGAACCTAGAAGTAGAACTGATTAGTGCTCTTGAGGAACTAAGAAAGTAAAAAAAGAAGAACAAGCTACTTAGGGCACAACTTCAAGAATTTGAAGAATCACATCAATCAAAAGAAATAGATGCATTAAGAACTATCAAAGAACCATAACAGATCATCAGTGATTTAAAATCCTAGCTCCAGGAAACTAATAAAATTGAAGAAGTCATTTTAAAACAACTTACTGATAAAAAACAAGTATGTGAGAAACTAGAAGCTGAGATTGAGCTACTAAAAAGTGAACTTGAGAAAGAAAAGAAGGGATCAAAATTTGGAAATAGCTGAAAAATCTTGGATGAAATTCTCAGTAGTTAGAGGTCACCAGACAACAAGATTGTTTTGGGATACACCCAAGACTCAACTCCTACATCACAAGGATCTGTCAAAAGACCAATCAGTTACACAAATGATCTAAAGGGCTCCTCAAGAAGAGAAAATAATAAAGAAAAGATGAGACCATTGAAAACTGTTCCACATAAACATAAATCAACATTCCCTACTAAAGTAAAAAATGATAGGAGGAATACAATCACCAGAAGGAATCCCCCTAATAAATATCTATTTATTGGAAATTGTTACTCTTGCAATAATTTTGGTCATAAGGAAATACACTGCAAAGCTTATGGACAATACAATAACATAAATGTCCAAAGATATAAGAACAATAGGTACAATACAGAGAAAATAAACTACAACTCATTTGCTCCTTTGCAAAACTTCAATATTGAATGTCAAAAATGCAACAATTATGGTCATAAAACCAAAGAGTGTAGATTACAAATGGAATCATTAAAGATATGAAACCCTAACAAATAAAATAAGAAGATATGGAAAAGAAAATATGAAGTACCAAGCAAGAAATATGATGAATATATTGCTCCTAAAATTGATGAAATTAATAATAGGAGATTGGTGGGTAAAAATTCTAATAATGAATGTAATAATCAAAGTTATGCATATATAGTAGATCAAGCTCAAGACAAGAAAACTCCTAAAGAAAAATCTTACACAATTCCAGAACTTGATAATGTCATACAAGTAGATTATCCATTACCTAACAAATGGAAAATAAAGAAGGAACATTCTCAAAACAAGGATAAAGAAGATTTTGGTGCACAAAATAGTGATGATGATGATGAATCTTCAATAGTAGAACAACCAGAAGAATTGAGTGATGATGATCTCAGAAGTTTTCCAATACTATTTTAATGATCCATTGAAAATCCTTCTCAAAAAAATTAGAAACAAAGAAGGGAAGGAGAAATTAAGGAAGACTTAAAAATTGTTCTTGTTGATACTCCTATGAGTATTGAAGCACAAAAAAATGAATAGATAACTAGGATCATCAAAAGAATCATGGTTTGATGGTATAACTCTATGCATGTTTTGACATGGTTTGCTGCAGGTCTATATCTTCCCAGGAACAATGCAGGTTATGTATTCTCTCAGTAAAGTCATGTGATATGATCATGCATTGGTTCCAAAGTGGTTATAAATGGACAAACCATAAATGGAAGTTAGTATGTGGGAAAGAAATGGAGTGAGTTGAAAATTCTACAACAAGTGAGGTAATGATGAAGATAGGCCAAGTACAGGTCTGAAAATGAAGGGAAAATACTCGAAGCTCAAGTTTCATGAACACTGATTGTGACAGAGGTTGTAGAAGGTACCGAGACAGTGACTGAGAAAATATGAAGATGTATTGGCTGGTTGATGTGTGTTTGAGTTGGATGGACAACTAGGTCAATTCTAGTTGGATAGATTGAATTCTATCGGCAAGTTGTCGTCATGTGGAAAGCAAAGTATAAAAGTCTCTCAGATGAATTTAGATAATTGTACAGTAGAGATGGCAGGGGGAGAGTCCTTGTCAGGAAGAGCTACCCTTTTAGAAACAAAGAGGGAGAGCAGTCAGAGGCAGAGAGAGTAGATTGACAGGGGGAATCATTCAGTTATGGCAGGCAGAGCATGATTGCAGGGGGAGTTACCCGATTTTAGATTTTGGTCAGCAGCTTACAGAGAGACAAAAATTAATCATAGGGGGAGCAACCCTTTACCATTGATTTCAAATGGGGAGAGTAACTTCAGAGGAGAGAAGCATCATCACAGGGGGAGTTTGTGTATGAAGTTGGTGTGTTTCCCTCAATGACAAAGGGGGAGATTGTTGGACATATTGTCATTAATGTGTTGTCATTGATGTCAACAACCGATGTCATTATGATGTGATGATGATTTTTTATGAAAAACATGCAGAGGAATCTACCTAAAGCTCATGAGAGGCAACATATTATATCTCACGAGATCAGCGCAATGTAGAAACACCATCGGGATCGAATTCCCAATATATCAATGATCTCGATCAGTTAGAATCCAAGTACAAAACCAAAATGCTCAGAAGGGAAAGCGCATTTCAGTGATGATGAGTTGTTATGAACAACATGTAGAGGAATCTACCAAAAAGATTAGAAGGGAAAACATATTGTAGAAACACAATCAAGATTGAAATCCCCACAAAAAAACTACAAAAGAATCGAGGGAGAATCCTGTCCACTGATGTAGATTTCGGGATAAACCAGGACCGTCAGATTTGGGAGTTACAGAGGAGGACCTTCGGATCAACATCCGATTAAGTCCTGACTGTCGAATCTCAGTAAGGGTAGATCAACGACGGGGAATCATTGCGGGATGCGAGGGTTGGAGTTAATGATCGCGCAAGTTTCAGTTCTGAAACAAACACCGACCGTCGATTGTCACCTGCCAATAGATCTACGATTGGCATCGGTTCCACTACCCTGGAACCCCGAATCCCCAGAGTCATGAATAGTCGAAATCCCGACAACCATTGGATCGTGTTAATATTTTCATGTCAAAGAAGGATCGTTAGATGAAGTCAAGTTACTCGAGGTTTATTCGGGAAATCTCACTCCGGGAGAATTGGGAAGTGGGAAAAGAGAATAACCCAAAGTCCTGAAAGCTGAAATGAATCTATACCATTGATCTAAAAATGAGCACAATTGTTGGATCAAGGATTCACGATATCCCGAATATCCAAATTCTCGACAACCGTTGGATCATGTTAATCTTTTCGTGTCAAAGAAGGATCGTTAGATGAAGTCAAGTTACTCGAGGTTTATTCGGGGAATCTCACTCCGGGATAATTGGGAAGTGGGAAAAGCGAATAACCCAAAGTCCCGAAAGTCGAAATGAATCTAGACCATTGATCTAGAACTGATCACAGTCGTTGGATCAAGGATTCACGAGATCCTGAATAGGGGAATTCCCGACAACCATTGGATCGTGTTAAGATTTTTGCGTCAAAGAAGGATCGTTAAATGAAGTCAAGTTACTCGAGGTTTATTGGGGGAATATCTCTCCGGGATTATTGGGTAGTGGGAAAAGCGAATAACTTGAAGTCCCGAAAGATGAAATGAATCTAGACCATTGATCTAGAACTGATCATAGTCGTTGGATCAAGGATTCAGATGAACCTACGACCGTTAGATCCAGGAGGAGGACATGTGCCATGTCATGAGATCCACGTCAGCAAGGACACATGGTGCAATAAGATGGTGACAAGTGTCTTGGTCCAATTGGAATTTTAGGTACACGTAAGTCACAAATCTAAGTGACACGTGGCAGCCACTTGGCCAGTGCCAAGTCAGCAGTGACATCAATAAGTTATGCCACTCCAGGAGTTTGTCGTTCGAGGGAAACCAATGACTACTCGAAGCGTCGAAGGCCAAAGTGAATGTTAATCGTTGATCTAATATCCTATGGATTCTCACATGACCGTTAGATCAAAATGTAGTGGAAAAATGACATAAGCACTCCCATGTTGACCACTTTGGTGCTGACCAACTCCAGTGGAAATTGGAACAACAATTACTCGGACCTCCGAACCCCCGAAGTCCTGAAGTCCCGAAGTAAATAGTGGTCATCCATCTCAATCTTTGATTAAGTCATAGTCGTTGGATTAAGCAGTGGAAGGATAGTGTAAGGATCAAACCTAGACCGTTGATTTGGTTCCGGGAATCATGCTAACCATTATATCAATCCTTGTGAGTGGTCAAAACTTTGGAAGACTGGATGAAAGAGAAAACGCCTGAAGGCTAAAGTCTGGAGGACTAGGTTCCAACCCTCGATCATGGGTTACAAACACATAAGCCTTGAAGCGTTGGGAACATCACTTAAATTTATAAGCCCATGTTTTTTCGCATATGGTCACATGTAAATGGTTTGAAGGAAGTGCCTCTGCAAAAGTTCAATTTCTGCAATATTTGCAGAGATATGGAATCGATTTAAAAACAAAATCGATTCATATAAGTGATCAATTTATGAAAAACACTCTAACTAATTCGAAAATCCTTCACGATAATGTTTGAATAATAATGAAGAAAAACAAACATTATTTTTGTTAATCTAAATAAATAGGTGTGATGGTCCAAACAAAGGGACACAATCATCCATAGCTCACACCAATTGGGTGACTATACAATCAAAGAAGAACGGTGAAGAAAAGTGTCTTTGTAGTCCAGATCAGAAGATCAAAACAACAACAGAGTCCAAGAAGAAGAACTGATGATTCTTATGAAGTGAGGGTGGAAGGGAGGAGCACATAAGGATTCATATCCTTTACTAAGTAAAGTGTAATTAAGGGAGTTGGTGCTTCCTAGGGTTGGTTCCCTAAAGTTAAGGGAGTTGGTGCTTCCTAGGGTTGGTGCCCTAAAGACAAGGGAATTGGTGCTTCCTAGGGTTGGTGCCCTAAAGACAAGGGAGTTGGTGCTTCCTAGGGTTGGTGCCCTGAAAAAGGGGATTGGTGTCTCCTAGAGTTGGTGCTCTAAAAAGGATTGGTGTCCTTCACTATTCTTCATAAAATCCTTGTAATTCCTATTAATTATATTTATATAATTGATTTTACAAACAAGTCTATTGTTGATCGATTGTGGTAATTAACAAAATATAAAAGTAACTGCTAATTGTTGAAAAATGGTAATACTTATTCACCCTCCCCCCCCTCTTAGTTTTCCAACAAATACCTCCCGCGGCTACCAAAACATCAACATATTGTACATTTATAATAAAGTACTTGGCATGAGGTCACACTCCCTTATTATATCTATTGTCACATTCTTTATACTAATAAATATCATACACTCACCTTGGGTGTTGCCTATGCATCTGTGTTGTGGGTTATATATGTGTTGGATGTCAGTGTTCCTTGCTTTGCTTTGTGTTGGCTAAGTATTGAATAATTGGCCAAGTGTTAAAGTATTGTTAGGATAAATAATTGGCCAAGTGTTAAAGCATTGCCAGGATGTTTTAATGGCCACAGTTGGATGTGTGCTTGTTGTTGAATGAACTAGGTTGAGTGGGACATAGTTGCATTTGACATATTGTAACTTTAGGTGAAGTTATGGGTAGACCTCAAATGAAGAGGCGTAGTTTGGTTTTGGTAGGCACATGTTGGCAAAGCCCCTACGACTGAGGCAAGGTAGTGCCACATGATCTCAAGTGCCGAAATACACTTGGGAGAAACTCAAGTTTGCAAAGAAAAATTCGGGTAGAATGTAGGTCTGTGACAAGTTGTTTCATGTGGACGGAATTAGATGCAATTCTTCAAAAAGTTTAATAAAAAAAAAAAATTATGATCATAATTTGTGCAACCAAACGTAAATATAAAAACAAATTTTCATATATATGTGTGTGTGTGTGTGTGTGTGTGTGTAAAGTTATGCCATTTAAATGACACATCAATACAAACCTAAAACCATTTAAATAAAAATAAATACCTCCTCAAAACTTAATATTTTAAATAATAGAAAATATCCTTTTTTTCCAAGGAAAAATTCTTTATAATTGATATTTGAAATTTGAAATCAAAATCTACACTGATCTCCCTAAGAAGGTAAAAATGGCATTTTTTTGACAAAAAATACAACACTAACACTCTGTTTAGCAATCCTATGTCTACTTATAGAATTATTCTAGACTCCTTTGAGGTGACATTTACTTCTAAAAAAGACAACGTTTTAGCTTTGACTCTTAAAATAAAAATCAAAACAAGAATTTTCTAATATAGAGAATCTACAATGCCAGAAACCGATAAAGAGAAGATTCCATTATGAAAATTTGAGCCCTTTATCTGAACTCCCAAACATAGAGGAGCCACTCCTGCATTGGCACAAATTATTTAGATAACTGGTATCCTCTTGTATTGTATTCTCCATCACTGTGAATGAAAGAGATATCATCAAAATATTGTCTTACCTCCAACACCAGCTTCATTATTGGGGTTAGTTATTGGCCTAGTCCATTAGAAGCTTGGAATGTCCAAAGACATGCATATGTTTTTGTCCTTTTTCCTTTGTTGTCTTCATCATAATCCAGAGAGCATAAAACTCAACTCTGTTGATGGTACCTTGATCTGCAACACACTTCATAAGAAAATAGTGAGAATAATGAATATGAAAAATAGCTCTTGCCCCACACATTCATGGATCCCCTTGACAATCTCCATCGAAAAATCCCCAAACATTTTCATAATCAATGCTAGGTTCCTTCAAAATTCTCTGAGAGTTTTCTTTTGAAGGCTTCCAACTGCCTTTGAAGGAGACCCTTATCTTATGGGCTCACGATGATATATTCAGTGCCAATCTTTGAAAAAACATACCATTTCTCAAAAACCATATTCCCCGAATCACATAGCAAGGCAAAACCTTGAAGGAGTTTTTAGATTTATCAGATAACCATGAGAAAAGACAATCTACCAAAGTTCGTTGACCCCATTTGTTTGTTGTAGCAAAGATGTGTAATATTTCATTCAAGACAATCTTGGATAAATAATAGAAAATCTATATTGTAGTGTATTACACTTTATGTTTTTAACAAATTATTGAGTACAACTTAGTGATTTGATCTGTTTTAGATATTTTTGGGATCTTCAATTCAATTCAGATTGTTAAAATTGCAATATTCATGGATTGCTAGGATTCCAATTTTTTTATTTCTCAAATTTAAACAAAAATGTGACATAAAGAATAAAAGAAGTGATATTTTTAATTTTGATGCATTTTTTTTCTCCAGTAGATAATTGTCTTATTAGTATGCAATAGAATAGAATATATGAAACCACGGTGGTAGATACCAACGAGAAACGACAAAGAAAATGAGAGATCGGTCTTCATTGTCTGTGACTATAGTGTTAGAATTTTACATCCCTCTACTTGTCAAATGAAAATTTGATGATGACGATGCTTTTTTCATGCCTTTCATTTTACATTTTATGTAAATTCGTGAGTGTCAATTTCTTTTGCATTGTTATATGAGATTTTCACTATTACAATGTCTTCATTTTCTTTAAATTTTGACCACACAATTTCATTCCTAATCATGATCCATGCCTCTAAGATATGGTTTTGAGGAGTTATGCATAGGCATGAAATGGATTTATGGTTTGTGTAGTGGGAACTGATTCTCTACTCTTGACCCTCTCACTATTAATTAGTCTTGTACAAGAAAGGGAGTAGTAGATTTGGCTTTGGTTCTCCTTCAACTTAGTAAACAAGGGCATGCATGCAATGATTAATATGAGAAAGAGGAGCCCTTAGGGAAAGAGATGCAACTTGGGCAATGAACGAAGAGAAGAGAAATGAAAAAGGAAAAGGAAATGATCACAGTGGGTATTGATAGGAACACAAGCATGACAGAGGTTCATAATCACATTTCATAGGTATGGTTGTCGCAATGTATAACAACAACACTGAGTACAACAAGATGGAGAATTCAAAACATTTGTGTGTAGAAACTTGAGATTGAAGGGCCTATGTGACAAGTAGATAAAAGCTTATGTTCTATTTTAAATCCGCTCCTCGTTTTTTATTATATTCTAGAGTTTTTTATCCTTGGAAAGGTTTTTTTTCTAGCTTGATAAATTAATGTATAAATCTTATGACATGGACGTATTTTAGTGTTTTCATTAAGTTCCATTTATTGTCATTTTGTTAAATTTATGTAGTTTGTATTCTATTTTATTCTTTTCTTTCACTTGTTGTAGGAGAGTTTTAGAATAACAATGCACTCTTTGTAGCAGAGGTTTCCTTGCATAAGTAGAGAACATAGTTATCATTTTTGTTGGGATAGGTGCATCATACACTTTGTATTGCTACAGTAAAGCAAATAATATTTGCAGTGTTGTAGTTGAGCAAAGAATACTTGAAGTGTTGTAGTAGAGCAAAGAATACTTGCAGTGCTATAATAGAGCAGAGAATACTTACATAGTAGTGGTAGGGAATAACCTGTTGGTGGTTTCCAGTGTGCAGAAATGGTAAACCATAAATGGCATATGGTTTTACTGTGCCTATTTATTGAGTGCCAGGGCTAGAGGAATTTACAGAGTGTGAGTCTTATCTTACCGTTATGTTGCCGAAATTTCTCCAGAATAATGATATTGTTGAACACTCTTGTTGAGAGCACAAAGGCTTTGTATTGTAACCATTTAGTTGCTAAATAATGCATTGAGTGTTCTTTAGAGTGTGGGATTTTTCACCAGGAAGGGTTTTCCTTAGGAAATGTTGTTGTTTATGGTTTGTTGTTTATTTCTTTATTGCAATTGTTTAGTTTTTAGTTTTTGCAGATTCTTCTCCCACAGATTAGTATAGGAAGCGTACTTTGCACCTCTGCTTCCTTCCGTTTGGTATTAGAGCGTGATCACCTCAGTTCTAAGCTTTTGCGGACAAGGTTTTTTTAATCTAATCTTTGTTTGAGTGGGAGCTTGCATAGACGAAAATCTTCTTATAGGGAAATGGTGAGTATATCTAGATTAGAAATGGAGAAGTTTAATGGCACTAACTTTGAGCTATGGAAGCTCAAGACATAGGATCTTCTTATAGATTGAGATCTATGGGTTGCAATATTTGGAACCAAACCCTGGTATGATAGATGAAGAGTGGGTGGTGTTGGAGAGAAAGGCAAGAAGCCTTATCAGGTTTTGTTTGGTTGATTCAATATTATTGAACATTTATGAAGAAAAAACCGCAACAACTCTCGGAAAGAAGTTGGGGGATTCGTATTATGCTAAATCCTTGGTTAATAAACTTTTTCTAGTTTTTTCCTTGAGAATGGGTGATGGTGATTTTGTAGTCAAGCACCTAAATGCATTTAATACTATTGTGACCTAGTTGATCTCAGTTGAAGTGAATGGGTGAGGAGGATCATTGTATGACCCATTTGTGTTATTTTCCATATTCATGTGACAACTTGGTAATGGACATTGGAAGCATTGTGAAGACATTGGTGCTTGATGAGGTTGTGACTTCTTTACTCTTAGAGGAGGTGAGGCAAAAATATTTAGAAACCACCAAGGAGGCCTTGGTTGTTATTGGAAGATAGAGGGAGAAAGGAAATAAGAGAGAAAATGGTAGATCAAATCCCGTGGGAGACATAAGTCTCCCAGAAAGTAGAAGGAGAAAAGTTGGAATTGCGACAAGGTGAGGCCTTTCGGAAGGGAATGCAAGGAAGAGAAGAAGAAGAATAAGAAGGAAAATAATTATTTTGATCATGAGTCTGAAAAATCTTCTCAAAAGGATGTTGGAGATGCCTTTGTTGCAACTTTGGCAACCCATGCAAGGTAGAGTGCATGACTGATAGAATCTGGAGATTCCTTCCATATGGCTTCCCACCGGGGTTCGACACTAGTTTTCAATGTAAGAGAAATATGATGGTGGTATGGTATACTTTGGTGGCAACTCTCCTCTTAGCATATTTGTTCGTGGTGGAGTCTTAATTAGATTCCATAAAGGCAAAGTAAAGGGGATCAATGGAGTTTTGCACATTCCAAGTCTAACATGAAACCTACTATCAATGAGTACACTTAATGATGCAGGTGTGTAGGTTGTTTTATTTGACAAAAGGTGTAATATGGTTTGAGGATCTATGGTACTTGATGTTGGGTATGTGTTATATTATTTGCATGGGTGTGGGGGGTGCATCGGATTTTATGACAAGGTATGAGGATCCCACCCCTTAACGCTTTTTGTATACGTGTGCGTGAGGCGCTTTTCCATGGGGGGTCGCATGGGGGCCAAGATTGCGCCCCTTGCTTAGGCGAATCCTTCAACTTTGGGGCATTGCCTTGAAAAGAAAATTGGGGCGTTTTTTTTCTATTTTAGCAACTTTCGCTATTTTTAGTTGTTTTCTAAATTAATCCCAGATTAAGGGATTAGGGTTTTGGTAGACATGGAATACCTAAAATATTGTTTATATTGTATTGTGAATGGTGAAATTAATACAATGAAGAGTTGAGAGGTGCGACACTTTGTAAGGATGATTTTCTCTCGGTTAAGGGTTTCCATCATAAATATATGTGTATTATGTGTATGCGCCATTGATTAAATTCTATTTTTCTTAAGAATATGTATTAATTGTTTTACTTCACAGGTTTAAAACTTACACTTGCTAAGGGTGTTCGTGTGGGCACTTTGTTCCATCTTGTTGTGTGCACTATTAAGTGTAATAGTTCTTCGATTTGTGCAGTGGAGGCTCGAGAGATCCATAAGGTCTACAACATCACAATTAGAACCTCCTAAAGAAGCTCTTTTTTCAGAAAGTAGGTTACTTGTAGAGAAGACAATGCTATGGCACCAAATATTGGGTCATATAGGTGAGAAGGGCCTACGGGCCTTAAAAAAGAAAAATATCATCGATGGATTGAATGATTGTACTCTTGAATTTGATTTTTGTGAGCATTGCATATAAGGAAAATAGAACCGTGTTCAATTTTATTCTAGTTCTCACAAATATTTTGGATTGTTGGACTTAATTCATTTTGATGTATTTGGTCCAATTAAATTTCCTTCAATCTCTAAGGCTTTGTATTATGTGACATTCATTGATGATTCTTCTTGAAGGACATGGGTATATTTTCTAAGAACTAAGTTATAGGTTTTTAGTTGGTTTAAAAAGCTTAAAGTTCTCTTGGAAAATCACACTGATAGGAAGATTAAGGTGTTGAGGACTGATAACGGAAATGAGTTTTGTTCTACAGAGTTTGATAAGTTTTATAAGGAGAGTGGCATTGAAAGACATAACACAACTTTGTATACCCCTCAATGAAGTAGTAGAAAGGAGGAATAGAACATTGATGGAGTGATCTAGGAGTATGTTTAATGGAGTTGACCTAGAGAAGAAGTTATGGGTAGAAGAAATTACTACTACACATTACTTGATTAATAGATATCCCACATTATATTTAGCGAATAAGACCCCTATGGAGGTCTGGATGAGCAAGAATCCATCACTTCAAAATCTTCGTGTTTTTGGTTGTGAGGCATATTCTCATGTGCCTAAGGAGAAGTGATCAAAGTTGGATAACAAGGTAGTGGAATTTGTCTTCATCGGCTATGGTGTTGGTGTGAAAGAGTATAAGATTTTGGATCTTGTGGCTAGAAATTTTTTGTATAGTAGGAATTTTATTTTCAGAGAAGTTAAGTCTTCTCCCACAGTGATGCAACCAAAAGAGGATGAGAAGAAGTTAGTGGTTCAACTAGCACCCAAGATCGAGAAAGTTGAACCAGAAAATGAATAAGAAGTTCATGATGGACCTAATGAGGAGGAGGGTTCAAAGAGTTCTGAAGAGGAGGAAGAAACTCCACATCAAACTTTAAGGAGGTCCACTCAACAAACAAGGCAACCAAATAGGTATACTTATAGTTCGTTTGATTTTAGATGTATATTTGCTTTATCTACTAACAATGATGACCCTAGAATAGTGAAAGAGGCGGTGGAGATGGAAGATAAGGAGTCCTGGAGATTGACCATGGATGAGGAAATGGTTGCACTTATAAAGAATGATACACGAGTGTTGGTCTCATTACCTAATGGATGAAAACTCATTGAATGTAAATGGGTGTTCAAAAGGAAGACCGGTTTAAATGGAAATGTTGAAAAGCATAAGGCAATGTTGGTTGCAAAAGGATATTCCCAGGTTGAGGGAGAGACTTTGGTGAGAATTTTCCCTATTTGTTAAGTTAACACCTATTAGGTTCTTATTATATGTAGCAGTAGCCTTTGATTTAGAGATAGAACATATGGATTTGAAAACAACATTCCTACTTGGTGACTTGAAGGAGGAGATATGTATTACATAGCCAGAGTACTATGTTGAAAAAGGTAAAGATTCTTTGGTTTGCAAGTTAAAAAAGTCTTTGTATGATTTTAAATAGTCTCCTAGAATGTGATACCAAAAGTTTGTTTCTTTTGTGTTGGGATTAAGATTTTTGAGATCCAAATAAGATCACTATGTGTATTCATGTTGGTCGTTTCCTTGTTATCACTCTATATGTAGACAATATGTTATTCTTTGGTAATAGTAAGGATGTGATTTGTGATTTGAAGTCTCAACTTTCAACACAATTTGATATGAAGGACTTGGGGGTTGTAAAATATATCTTAGGAATGGATATCTAGAGAGATAGAGTGAATAAAAGGGTTTGGTTGAGCCAAAGTAAGTATGTAAACTATGTGCCACAACGTTTTTGCATTACAGATTTCAAACCATTAGGTGTTTCGATTTCTATGGGAAATAAGATTTCAGTTGAGCAATGCCCTGCAACACCTGCAGAGATGGAGGATATGGTTTATATTCCTTGTTCCAGTGCGGTTGGTAGTTTGATGTGTCTTCTATATTGTAATAAATTCTCTCCCTCACAATTCACTCTAAAAATAACATGAGAGAATCTAGGTGTATGGTCCTTATGCTAAGGTCTGTACTAGACTAGACATTTTCTAAGCAGTGGGATTCTTAAGTGACTTCATGACTAATCCTGAACATGAACACTAGATTTTAATGAAGAGTCTTCAAGTATTTGTGAGGTACCTTTGCGTATTCCATTTGTAAGTTTTAAACCCGTGAAGTAAAGCAATGCATACATATTCTTAAGCAAAGCAAAAAGTAATCAATGGCTCATACACATAGTACATAAAGATTTACATTGGAAACCCTTCATCGGGAGAAAACCAATCTTCCTTGGCGCTACACATCTTACTCTTCATTGTGTTAATTTCACAATTCACAATACAATATATACATAATATTTTAGGTATTTTGTAGCTACCAAAACCCTGATCCCTTAATCCAAGATTAATTTAGAAAAACGCTAAAATAACAAAAACTACATACATAACGCAGTCGTCAAATCTGACACACCCCTCCACCCACATGCAAATAATATAACACCTACCCAACATTCTCCCACTTGTTGTTGTTTTTGCATGCATGGGGTCACATGATTACATAGTCATCAATATATGGAATTAATTCCCATTGTTTCTCTACACTAGGATAACTTCTTGGAGCTCACCGACTTTGTTAATGAATCTGCAACATTCTTCAAAGTGTCAACCTTCTCCAACAACACCTTCTTGTCTTCAACCATGTCTCTCACAAAGTGATATTGAACATCAATATGATTTGTCTTTGAATGATAAGTTGGGTTCTTTGCTAGGAAGATTGCACTCTAACTATCGCAATCTAACCTTATTGCTTGTTGTACCATCCCAATACCTGAACATAATATTTGTAACCATACTGCTTCCTTTCTTGCATGAGTGGCTTCCATGTATTCAATATTTGTAGTTGAGAGTGCCACTACAACCTGTCTTTTTCTCATCCAACTGATTGCTCCTCCAAATAGGTTAAACACATACCCACTTGTAGATCTTATGTGATCCAGATATCCAGCCCAGACTGCATCAACAAACCCATGTATGTCCAACACTCTGTCCAATCCCAGTGTTCCTTGGTAGAACAATCCATAACTAGAAGTGCCATGCAAATACCTGAAAACCCTTTTTATTGATGTCCAATTTTCCTTCCCTGGTTTTGACATATACCTGCTCAAAAATCCCACTGCATGTGCAAAATATGATCTAGTACAGACCATTGCATACATCAAACTGTCAACTACACTAGCATATGGAACATGGGACATGCCATCTTCCTCTTCCCGTGTCTTGGGACACTGATTTGGAGATAAATTTACACCTACAAGAATAAAAACATTCACTAGTTTACTTTCTTGCATATTAAACCTCTGTAATATGTCTCAACATACTTTCTCTGATTCGAGCAGAGTTTCTTGTTTCTTGGATCTCTTTTAATCTTCATTCCTAGAATGAAGTTAGCAACCCCAATATCCTTAATGTCAAATTTGGAGGATAGTTACGCTTTCACCTCCTTGATAACATCCATGTTATTTCCTACTAGCAACATGTCCTCGACATACAACATTACATAAATGAAGTGATTACCAACCCGCTTAGTGTTAGAAACAATAGGTGTGCTCGTTTAACCATAGACAATATAGCAATATTGTCACCCAACCATAGGCCGAAGCCACCCCCGAGCACCTTAACCTTGACAAAGAATAATTTCGGAAGCAAACCCTATGCCTAATAACAAATAAAGGTAGTGTATCACTTTCCAAAGTTAGCATACCAAGCAGAAAGTCAAAACCATAACCAAGAGAAAGTCTAAGACTGAAACCGGAAATACAAGTTGTAGTAGTTGTAGCTATAGCTGCAGCTACTCTCTAGACTTGCGCACAACTAAATTTTTGCAGTTGTGAGTTGTGTGTATGCAAATGAGCTTTGTTATCCTGTATTTATACTGCTCTTCCTTAGCTGTCTGGGCCGACTTCTCATTATGGAGGCTAAAAACTCAATATTAAATATTTCCTTTAGTCGGCTTATCTTCTAGGGTTATGTCCAATGCTTTAGGGTTTCTTCTTGCTTCCTGGAATATTCTATTCTTATCAGGGTTACACGTGGAGGTTAATACCTCCAGAAGCTACCATAATATCAATAGTGCCTCCTAGCTAGGGAGGTATTGAAAGAAATGGTCTTGAGCACAAACATACCATTCAACTGGTAGCATCATCATAGACACACAGACTATCTCATGATTAGATCATGAGCACCATCATCACTATCAATATCATCTGATATCATCAACTGCATCATCTCTCGAAGCCATACTCCATCTGAGTAATAATGCATGATGTTGAATAATTCACTCACTCCACAGAGTGATACAAGAACCATTCTTCTAATCCGCACATATGTCCTAGAAGAATAACTATTTCAACAGATGTTGGAAGCCACACCATGGGCTACAAGGACTATTCTTATAATCTAGACATACGTCCTAGAAGAATAAATGTCTTGGACCATTTTCCGTCTGGAGAATGTCTATCCACCAGCACACTGACTATCCATCTAGATGATAATCATTTCCAACACCACTGATAGTTTACATGGAAATCATAACAATTCCATTCAATAGAACACAATCGTGTCTATCCATAGTAGTACACAACTACTATCCAGTGGTACACAACCACACCAAGTAGCACACAACTACTTCATCAGGGACACATAGTCACAACCAGTGGAACACATCCACCACAGTAGCATGCATCTATTGTCCAGAGACATAGAGTCTCCATAGAAATCATATCATCTGATATCAATCTACATAAAAAATATCATGATATAAACTGAGTCATCTGGGCCATTCTTCCACTCACATCTGTGAGATCTAGAAGAGCATATGCCCTCAATAAGTAAAACATCATCCATGGGATATCTAGACTATTCTTCTCAAGCACAGAAGAATAATTGTCCCTGATTTCTGAGCCTGAACCATTCACCTAACTAGTCCATTCCTTCGATACCAATCATAGTGCAACCTGGAGAGAATGAGTCTTCCCTAGGGAATGCTTGTCCTTGATTGCTGAACCTGGACCATTCACCTAACTGGGCCATTCCTCCAACACTGATCATAGTGAAACCTATATAGAATGAGTCTACCCTAGGGAATGATTGTCTGGACCATTTCCTAATGGAAATGACTGTCCTACACCAACCTCCAAAACAAACCATTCTTCGAAACTGCTCACAACTGTGAAATTCGAAAGAATGACTTCTCAAGGAGGCAGACCATTCTACTTGACCACTACTCAGAGTGACTACAAGAAGAATGATTTTCCTAGACCATTCCCCCATACTGGCCACAAGGGGAATCACTATCTATGGTACATCAACAATCTATCAGACCATTTTCATTACGAAAATGACTGTCCGATCTAGACCATTTTCCAAACTTGAAAATGCATGTCCGTCAGAAATCTCAAACCACTTTCCGAACTAGAAAGGAACTGCTCATCCTGGACCATTTTTCGAACTGAAAAATGTCTGTCCATAAATCAATAACACATCAGTGCTCCCTCCCAACCTGGGAGTAATCTCTTCTTTTTTTAATAAGGAAGTCATCTCCACGAGACCCAACTTGTTTCTTAAGTATGCAAACTTTTTCATCTTGGACAGAGGCTTTACCAAAATATCTGATATCTACTCATCTATGGAGATATATTGGAGAACCACTTCTCTTTTCTGGACTTCATAATGAAGAATGTAATTCTTGATCTCAGCGTACTTCGGTCTGTCATGGAACACTAGTTTTCTATGAATGCTTCATATAGCTCTAATCATTACAATATATCATGGTCGAATTCAACACTTCTATTTCCTACTAGTTGATGACATCCTGACAAGACTCAAACTAAAACATATCTAAGTAACACTTCTTCTGTCATCATGAGAGTTTTCCATGGATTAGCACTCCATCATCCCAGACTTTTGAGTAACTATTCTGATACACTATCTCTATCATATAAAGTTTTCACCACGCTTCTGTTGTATATGAGATACTCTGCATCAAGTTGTTTGAATCCATACAAGGTCTTCTTATATATGCATACATGGGTCTATTTCTGGTATAATCTTCTTTCTCACTTGCTTTATTGGGAAGAACAATCTTTTACATGTAAATTCCAATCCATGGATACTACAAGAGGTATATATGGAACAAGTTGTTGTCGTAGTCTTCTCCCTCTTTCTGGAAGAACCTCTGAATCCTGCAATGCTTCCATTCATAATTCTTTTCACAATGTTCTTTATCATAACTTCCATTTCTTCTGCTCAATTGTTTCTTAGTGAGTTCAAACCAAGCTAGTAGTCTTTGTGATTTTCGGTATAATCACTTGTTGTTTTGGATTTTTCTTCATGTTCTTCCTCATGTTTCTCTTTAGCTCTTGGGTCCATGGAGTCTTTTATAGATTCCATGCACTAAAGATTCCAACTTTTTCCTTTCATCATAGGATTATGGATGTAGATGGACAATCAAGGATACTTTAAGGCTTCTTTTCGAAGAAGACTTCTTCTAGACTGAAACTGAACACATGCTGCTTTTCATGGCTGCTACTTTCAATGGGAACATGGATAGATACTTCATAATCCTCAAAGGATCGTACTATTTAGGATTAGATCCCTCATAATCCTTGCTTTATGCATGAATGCTTGCTCTTCTTTTGGAATTCTGTAATCATCTCCCTCCATCTAAGATATTCCACGCTTCTGTTTGCATTCTTATTGCCTTTTGCAAGGTATCACAAGTCTTTTTCTATTTTCCTCTTGGTTGTTGGCTTCTTTATGTTTTGACTTCTTCTGGGTCTCTTCGGGTTTTATTTTGATTTTGGCTTATCTGGAAATTGTTACTTATATAATATCTTCCACGAGAATTGTTACCAAGGATTGTCAACGTACTTCATCTTTTCAGATACATTACTTGACTAGTAATCATCGTAATAGTAATCCTTATCTTGTTATTCTTCCATAGGTGTTGTTTCACTGACCATCTTATCTTCTAAGAAATAGATATACATGAACTATGTAAACATGGTATGTACAAGGACTATGTTACAAAAGAATATTTTTACCTTGAATAGAAGAAGAAATCTGCTTCATCTTGTTTGACTTTCTTTGAGGGTTCCTTTTCTTCGACAACTATTGCTTCGCGTGATTCCTTCCTTTTCTTCAAATCAGGACAATGATTCTTGTAGTGACCATATTTTCGACAGTTGAAGCATTGTATTTTTGACATATCCTTCTCTTGATTTGGTTTCTTCCTTGAGTCAAATTTCTTCTTATTCCTGAATTTCTTGAACTTTGTTGTGAAAGCTTGATCATCGCATTTCTTTTGGGATTTCTCTTTTGTGTTAATCCTTGATTCTTATTGTTGGCGACGGAAGTCACTCCTGGATTGCAGCAGGAGCAGAGCCCGACGCCCATCAATTTTTTATGTCATGGTAGTTTTTAATGGGTGATCAAATGGGTAGAGACTCAGGAAGATATCACTCAAACTCAGGGACTGGGTCTGGCATGCGAGGAACAAAGGAGGTCTTGATCTAACTTCAGTCAGTGGGTTGATTTGAAAGTGAGCAGGTTGAAAAATTGGTGAGGGGATCGGACAAACTACCTCAGGCAACAGGCCTTTCAGTAATTTGTAGAAGAAAAACTCTGAATGCGAGATCCTCTGGTTCAGAGCTTCAAGGAACTGAGAGGGGGGACTTGACTGGATTCTCCAATTCCAAGTCGTTCACAGCTAAAAAAATCATAGGGACCAATTAGAAACAGTGCAACTGTTACAGTGATCAAACTCTACATCATCCTATAACAGTTACCGCTCGACTGGATTCTCCAATTCCGAGTCGTTCTAACACAGTGTAAACAAAGACGCAAAAGAAAAACTGACATTCATAAGACAAGAAGTCTCAAGAGTCCAAACATAACCAAGAAAACAATCCTTCATTAAAGTTTACCACTGGGAGCCTTGCTCAACCATGGATACTTTACAAAATACAAAGACTGAGTTCATATACTCAGAGAAAATCACCTAACAGAGGCGCGCCCAGTCGCTCAAGGCTTGGTGTCCTTTCAACCAAAATCGGACGGGTATTCTTTGTCAGACGCCACCTTAACTGCGCGTGGCTCCTGCAAGGGGAGTAGCTGAGCCATTAAGTGTCGAGCTAGTGTGTGCAGACCTCCTCCGGCGGGTCGAGGACTCGACATGGTTTCTTCAGAAAAGTGGGTACACAAGACCCTCTCGAGCATACCGCTTGCCAAATTATCCATACTTTACACTTAATGCCTGAGGAGAGGTTTCAACCACCCCTTCTCATCTTCATTTACTCCAGGCGAAAACCAGGATCGAGGTCGGATCGGATGGCGCATGGAGATCACGATCATCCTTTCGGCGACTAGGCTCGATGCCCTTGGCCCCTTTTTGCATAGTTCCTTTCTTTCCCAAGTGACCACGGGTAGTGACCCTGTGTCTATTCCCAAAACGCTTTCGGCGTTCGCGAATAAGAAGGGGTTGATCCATGCTTCTTAAAATCCCGATGAGAGAAACGTCGAGATGGCTTGAGTTGGCGCCACGCGTCCCTCTAGATCTGACGGTTCTGAGCTCTCCCGACGATACTGTGGGCCCGAATCTAGGCGCTTTCGGCACTCTGGGGTTCGGGGTTTCGAGATGTGAGATGACGAGGGACTTTCACCTTTCAAACTCCCAAATGCCGATATGTTGACTGGATCTCGCACTATGTGTCGTTGGATCGGACGACCCAAATTTAGTCTCGAAATATAGGCGCTTTCTCTGACGCTATATATAGGTTAACTTGGTAGCCCCGATAACCCGATGACAGTTGATCTGCCCTTATGGATGAATCTGGGCCGTCGACAACATAACTTCTCCCTTTTACGTGCTTGGAAGCCTTAAAATGAGATTTTCCCATGCTGCTTTCAGGCGCTTCTCATGTATCTCGCAGACCCGAATACTCTTGTGCCTAGGACAAGAAATGTCGCTAACATTAGGCTCCATGGGGGATAGAGTCGTCCCCGCGATGCTCTAAGAACTCTTTTGCAGATTCAGTGCCTTGTTGTTGGGCTATGGAGTCATTTATTAAGCCGAAAACAGAAAACAAAAAACAATATTTACAAAACAAAAGAAGCCACCTGCAGCTTACAAAAAACATTTTTTTAAGAAATGCCCATTCATTGGGCCATCAAAAATTTCTTCGCATTCCAAATCCTGCAACCTGTAAGTGTTGTTTGAAAATACCTCAGAGATCTTGAGAGGCCCAAACCAGAGGGCATCAAACTTACTGTGTTTTCCCCTATCCTGCCTGGGCGCATCCCATTTGAGCACCAGATCACCCAACTCAAAAACTTTCTTTTTGCTCTTCCTGTCAAAGGTTTGCTTTATCTTTTGTTGATGATGGTAGGCCCTGTTCATGGCCTGCTCCCTGATCTATTGTACTTCCACCATCTGATGAATCCTTCTAGTCATATTGTCGGGCTCTCCTTCAAGTTCCTGGAGAAATTTTGCCACAGATAGAGCGAGCTGGGTAGGAAAAAAAGCCTCTGTCCCATAAACAAGTTGGAAAGGTGAGATGCCCAGAGACTTCTTTATTTTCACCCGGTCAGCGCATAGAGAAAATTTGAGCTTTGAATCCCAGGCCCTTTTATTGTCTTCCAATAATTTTTTAATGAGCTTGATCAGACTTTTATTGGAAGACTCCGCCAGTCCATTTCCTTGAGGATAATAGGGAGTAGAGTGGATCAGTGAAATCTCAAATTGTTCACAGAACTTGACCAAAGCCTCAGACCTGAAAGAGGCGGCATTGTCGGTGATGATTTTGCTGGGACAACCGAATCTGGCTATGATATCCTCCAGGAAGCTGATAATTACTTTGTGAGAAGTACTCCTGGTAGGGGTAGCTTCTATCCACTTGGTGAAATAGTCTATCGTGAAATAGTATGTCGCAGTCAGGATCCATCTGTGTTGGCCACTTGAGGGAGGATGAATTTATCCAATGAAGTCTAACCCCCACTGCTGGAAAGGTGCCGAAGCTACTATAGGCTTTAATGGCAGTGATCTGAGTTGTTGTTTTCCTGAAAACTTTTGGCATTTGATGCAAGCTCGGATTTCTCTGCAGACATCAGCGAATGAAGTAGGCCAGTAATATCCAGCCCTGAGGATCTTATGAGTTGTGGTCTTCCAGAAATGATGCACCCCGCAAAGGCCATTATGGAAATCAAATATAACCTTATGGGCTTCTTGCGGGTCCAGACATCTTAAAAATACCTCTAAAGGGTCTTTCCAGTACAAGGCTTGGTCAATGAGGCAATATCTGACCGCCTTGAGCTTTAAAGCTCTCGCCTTGCTTTTTCCCATTCCATCAGGAAGCTTCAATTCTTGCAAAAAATACAAGATATCCTTGTACCAGGTGCATGCTGCTAGTGGTAAGGCACACTGAGAATTCTTATTGGATGACTCAGCTTGCGGATTTTTTGAGTAGGCGTTGATGTAGCTAATCCCCAAGGCTTTACAATTGGATTAAGCCAGCAGCTTGGCTAAACCCTGCCCCTTTATCAACTTGGTGGGCTTAATCTCCAGATCAAACTCTAGGATTTTGGCAATCCACTTCCCTCTTTTCCCATCCATGTCAGGCTATATAAGGTTGTCCTTCACAGAGGCTGAAGGAACGTATGCTATCACCTTTGAGTGCAGGACATAGATCCTGAAAGCTTTGAGTGCCTTTACTAAGGCATAAGCCTGATTTTCCATGATTTCATACCTGATCTCTGCATCTCTTAATGCCTTGCTGAAGAAGGCAATGGGTTGTTCTCGCCCTTCCTCATTTTTCTGCAACAAGACCGCTGCTACTGTATCAAAAGAAGCAAAACAAAAAATTAGGAATTCTTTGGAATAGTCAGGACTGATCAGCACAGGTGCCTCAGTCAATGCCCTTTTTATTTGGATAAAATATTCCCTGGGTTCATCGGTCCATTTCACTTCATTTCCCTTCCTGAGCATGGCTGTGATATGTTTCACCAACTCAGCAAAATTTGAGACGAATCTCCTCAAGAAATTAATCTTCCCTATAAAGGCTTGAACTTCCTTCTTGGACCTAGGAAGTAACAGGGTTTGAATTGCCAATCCTCACTCCCTTTTCTGATACTATATGGCCTAATAGCTTCCCCTCCTTCATAGCAAACAAATATTTTCTGGGATTTAAGGATAGGCCAAACCTCCGACACTTCAGAAAAACTTTTCTCAGATGACTGCAGTGCTCTCTGTCAGACCTGGAGAAGACTGTTATGTCATCCAGGTAGATTACCACAAATCTATCTTTCTCCCCGATGAAGGCTATGTCCATGGCTCGTTGAAATGTTGCCCTTGCATTCATCAATCCAAAAGGCATTTTGGCATACATGAATGTGCCCCAAGGAGTGGTGAAGGTCGTTTTTTCCCTGTCCTCAGGTACGACTGATATTTGATTGTAGCCAGAAAAACCATCAATCATGGATATCCTGGGCACACCAGTTACCCTCTGCAGTATTTGTTCCATATTGGGCAGGGGGTAATTGTCTTTCCTTGAGCTCCTGTTCAGGTTCCTGAAATCGACACAGAGTCTGATTTCTCCACTTTTCTTCCTTACTGGGACCAAATTGGCCACCCATTCGGAATATCTCAAGGGGACGATAATTTGGGCATCTAGCAATTTCTTCACTTCTTTCTCCATGACAGGTAGCAACATGGGATTTATCTGTCTCTGCTTCTGCCTGAATGGCTTAGCCTCTTCTTTCAGTGGGATCTTCATAAGTCTTGAGGTCTTCATAAGCCCATGCGAACACATCAACGAATTCCTTCAATAACTCAGTATATTTCGTCCTCTGTTCACTGGTCAAGCTGCTTGATAATTTGATAAACTTAGGTTCCTCCTGTGTGCCAATGTTGCATTCGGTTGTATCAACATCTTTATTTGAAACACCGCCCTTTACTGCCACATCATTCTTTTCGAACAATCTTTCTAAAGGGACCAGCCCCCTTGGAATGTGATTGTCGGGCAACTGAATAAGCTGGTGATTAACGATTTTATTTAAGAATATCTTAGAGGGAGGGTCACCTTCGGGATCAGGATCTTGATCGATGTGCAATGCCGAAAATTAATTGACGGATTGAAGAAAATTTTTGATTTCAAGATCGTCCTCGAATACCTCCCAATGCTTTACATTGTCTGGGATGGATGGCATGTATCTTATTTCGACCTCACCATGGATCTTCGGCGGCAGAGGGATCCTGAACAGACTAGCCGAGACCGCTAAGGAGTCGGCCGAGGTATTTTCTTCCCTTGGGACAAAAGTAATGTTGAAAGCTGAGAATAAACTATCAATCAGGTCCCATACCTCGTTTCTGTAACTCCTGAGCTGAGGATGCTTGGCCCGATAAACGTTCCTGACCTGTTGAATTATTAATTCTGCATCTCCGAACACTGTCACCTCTTGAATTCCCATTTCTTTTGCAGCCCTCATACCCGGAACAAGAGCTTCATATTCCGCCACGTTGTTGGTAGTTTCAAATTCCAGCTTGTATGACAAGGATATGGTCTCTTGACAGGGCGATATGAAAATCACTCCAGCGCCTGTGCCTATACTGGAGGAAGCTCCGTCAAAGAACATCTTCCAAACAGAGGTGGTTGGAGGAGGTATCTGCTGGTTAATAATGGGCTGCTTTCTTATCTGTAAAGGGACCTCGGGAGTTCCATTGATCTGTAACAAACTAGACCCTAAGTCGGTGTCAAGTGCAAAGATGGGGTGGTTAGTGGGGTTTGCTTCATCACTGACAATATAGGCTAGCTGGGCTTCTCTGTACAACCTACTGTGTTCCTCTCCAAAGACCGGAATGGTGGCATATGTGAGATCCATCTGTAACGTTCCTCCAAGTCTTTTAATCCAAGACCTTGACAACAACATGCCAAACTTGGGGGGAACGTCAGCTACCACAATATCCATGACCACACTTTTCATGGGCAGTTGAAACAAAGAAACCACCAGGTCTTTGATGACTCCTAGACACTGCACTCTCCTTGAATCAAAGAATACAAATCATGATAAGATTTTGTCACTTCCACTCCCAACTCTTCCATTACTATTTTGGGCATAAGGTTATGGGAAGCCCTTGAGTCCATGAGGCAGTTATGTAGCACTTTATCATGTATGTTCAGGGAGGTGTAGAAGGGAGGGGATGAATCATCTTTGTCTTCGACCATGGGACCTAGGATGATAGCTGGTTTCTCATCTTGAAGGTTCATTGAGTTAGAGGGAGGCTGGGGGGACTCAGATTGTAGCAACTTGGAGAGGGAATTTTTGAAATATTCGTTTTTAACGAGTTCAGATAGGGGTACAGGAATTCTAATCTTCTTAATCTCATGCTCAAAATTGAAGGAGGGGCTAGGCTTAGGAGATTCCCTTACCTCAGTGACAGGCTCCTTGGCTGCTGGTGAAGCACTCTGAGAGTTCTTTTCTTTAGTAGTGGTTGTCGCAGAATTAGTAGGCCTATATGCTATGAGGGGCTGGTCTCGGCTGTCAAAGTCTCCTTCTTTCTTTCTTGACCTGAGGTTGTATCTGTTAGAGGTGTGACCAGCCCTTTCTCCCTTACCTAACTCATGGATTTGGATGTTCATTAGGGATTTTTCATATGCAAACTGAGTCAAATGGGGAAAAGGAGGAGCTTCTTCAACACAATGAATTTCGAGGTCGAAATCGTCTATCTCCTCCCCTCCCTCATGAGTAACCAGGTTATTTTGGAGAGGGGTTTGAATCCTTTGATCTTCTCTGTCTTTTTCCCTTTGTTCCCTTGGGAAGGCATGTGGTCCATTGTTATTAGGTCTCCTGGAACCTCTACCATCATCATTCTAGGGATTTATGTACATGGGCTTCCCTTCTAACTCCCACCTTTCCATTCTAGCAGAAAGTGACTTGAGTACCCTAGCTGTCTCATCTATCTGAAGGGTAAGGGGAGAGGAACTAGATGAGGAAGCTTCAGGCCTTTGCCTGGATATGTTTCTACCAGCAGCGTTCCTGAGTCGGTCAACAACCAATATATTAGATTCTACCTCCACGGCTGCATCCTGCATATGGGCCAGATTAGTGGCTCTTCTTTCCCTCAACAAGAGGTAGAAATCGGGATCAAAGGCGCTAGCATAAGTGATCTTTGCATAGGCTTCGGAGGGTTTTATCTTAGCAGGGATTTTGTTGTACATTTTATTAAATCTCTTGGAGAAATCGGAGACAAACTCTCCTTCTTTTCTCTTCAAAGATCCAAACTCTGTCATGTAATACATGAAGTCTTTTTTATCTCCCCACTGTCTTAAAAAG
>ML779795.1:759852-789092 GCA_009831015.1 Picea engelmannii
GCCTTAAACCATTTTCTAGCCTCGCCTTGGAGACTATGGACAAAAATCCTCATCCATACGTCTGCATGCATGATGTTATTATCATCTGTGAAACTGTAAAAGGCTTCTAGGTGCTCTTCTGCAGTTATGTCCCCCTCACCTGTAAACCTGGGCAACTGTTTGAGGTAACCATCTGTTGGGAGGGTGTTGAGAGGTTGCGGTAGCATGAGGGGAGCATACCTAGCGACTATAATGGCCTCCATTCTGGTCATAGGGGGATTTTCTCCTGCCATAGGGATATTGTGTGGAGGAAAACTCGGAGGAGAAGGAGCCCGAAAAGGGGATACTGGGGATGAGCTTCTAAGGGGAGTGGGAAACAATAGGGGGTTTAGGGAGAAGGCTAGCGAGCTTAAGTCAGCTGATGTTTCCCTTTGCGCAGAAGTGGCGACAGTAACAAGAGGAGGAGCGGTAAAGCCAGGGGTGGGGAAATCTTTTGTGGCCCTAGGTCTATGCCAAGGTACTGCTTCAGGAGAAATGGGAGTAACAAGGATTTCTCCCTCTAATCCGAGACCAGGGGGGGAAACCTCAACAGGAACACTCCTGAAATTCAGGAAACGGGAAACTTCAGAAAGCGGTCTGCTAGGAAACTGAGGAGGAGAAAATGGAGTTCTTACAGAAGGAGACGACGGATTACCTGGTTCAGCGGCGATGGCTTCTCCTTCAGAGGCCTTTCCTTTTTCAAGGACCGCCTCCCGCTCAGTCTCCGATGTAGCTAGAGGCAGCTGTGGATGGGACCGCATGTGTCTGCCTCTGAAAGCCACAGTTGACACGCCAGGTTCGCAACAGTGGAGTTGTCACAATGGAGTCACCAGGTGCACAGTAGCAATCTTCAAGGGCACTGATGCCTGATGCACCTTCAGAATCAGAAGCTCAATGTCATTCAATCCCAGGGAAGCTTTTCAACTTCGTCCCCGGCAACGGCGCCAGAAATGTTGGCGACGGAAGTCACTCCTCGATTGCAGCAGGAGCAGAGCCCGACGCCCATCAGTTTTTTATGTCACGGTAGTTTTTAATGGGTGATCAAATGGGTAGAGACTCGAGAAGATATCACTCAAACTCAGGGACTGGGTCCGACATGCGAGGAAAAAAGGAGGTCTTGATCTAACTTCAGTCAGTGGGTTGATTTGAAAGTGAGCAGGTTGAAAACTTGGTGAGGGGAGTGGACAAACTACCTCAGGCAACAGGCCTTTCAATAATTTGTAGAAGAAAAACTCTGAATGCGAGATCCTCTGGTTCAGAGCTTCGAGGAACTGAGAGGGGGGACTTGACTGGATTCTCCAATTCCAAGTCATTCAACGCTAAGAAAATCACAGGGACCAATTAGAAAAAGTGCAACTGTTACAGTGATCAAACTCTATATCATCCTATAACAGTTACCGCTCGACTGGATTCTCCAATTCCGAGTCGTTCTAACACAGTGTAAACAAAGACGCGAAAGAAAAACTGGCATTCATAAGACAAGAAGTCTCAAGAGTCCAAACATAACCAGGAAAACAATGCTTCATTAAAGTTTACCACCGGGAGCCTTGCTCAACCATCGACACTTTACAAAATACAAAGACTGAGTTCATATACTCAGAGAAAATCGCCTAACAGAGGCGCACCCAGTCGCTCAAGGCTTAGTGTCCTTTCAGCCAAAATCGGACGGGTATTCTTTGTCAGACGCCACCTTAACTGCGCATGGCTCCTGCAAGGGGAGTAGCTGAGCCATTAAGTGTCGAGCTAGCGTGTGCAGACCTCCTCCAGCGGGTCGAGGACTCGGCATGGTTTCTTCAGAAAAGTGGGTACACAGGACCCTCTCGAGCAGACCGCTTGCCAGATTATCCATACTTTACACTTAATGCCTGAGGAGAGGTTTCAACCACACCTTCTCATCTTCATTTACTCCAAGCGAAAACCAGGATCGAGGTCAGATCAAATGGCACATGGAGATCACGATCATCCTTTCGGCGACTAGGCTCGACGCCCTTGGCCCCTTTTTTCATAGCTCCTTTCTTTCCCAAGTGACCACGGGCCGTGACCATGTGTCTATTCCCAAAACGCTTTCGGCGTTCGCGAATAAGAAAGGGCTGATCCATGCTTCTTAAAATCGCGATGAGCGAAACGCCGAGATGGCTTGAATTGGCGCCACGCGTCCCTCTAGATCTGACGGTTCTGAGCTCTCCCGACGATACTACGGGCCCGACTCTGGGCGCTTTCGGCACTCCGGGGTTCGGGGTTTCGATATGTGAGATGACGAGGGACTTTCACCTTTCAAACTCCTGAATGCCGATATGCCGACTAGATCTCGCACTATGTGTCGCTGGATCGGACGACCCAAATTTAGTCTCAAAATATAGGCACTTTCTCTGACGCTATATATCGGTTAACTTGGTAGCCCCGATAACCCGATGACAGTTGATCTGCCCTTATGGATGAATCTGGGTCGTCAACAACATAAATTCGCCCTTTTACATGCTTGGAAGCCTTAAAACGAGATTTTCCCATGCTGCTTTCAGGCGCTTCTCATGCATCTCGCAGACCCGAATACTCTTGTGCCTAGGCCAAGAAATGTCGCTAACACTTATGCACATCAAGTCCAAAGTTCTTCAAATGTGGGATACTCCTTTCTTGTGTTCATGCTTGCGGAAAATGCATCCCATGTCTTGGGAAGACCATTGAGTACTATATTTACCAGTTCCTTCTCTGAAATGATTTCTTCAATAGCTTGTAGTTGATCTCTTAACTGAGATATTCTCACAAGGTAAGAATCGTGATGTTATGTTGGCATCATCATTCATTTTCATGTCACGTAGATCATTCTTCAGACTCATTACTTGTCCAATGTTTCTGATTGAGAAGAGGTTAGTTAGGGCATCGTACATATTCTTAGATGATTCAAGATGAGATATGTAGGGTATCAAGTGGTCTTTTAGAGAGTCCACTATGATACTCATGGCATTGATGTCATTGTCTTTGAAATTCTCCATAACTGCAACGTTCTGAGGTTCCTTCTCTTTTCCTTCTTCAAACTGTGGTTCCACGATCTTTCCTTTCACGATATCCAACACTTTATTCTTGGCAAGGATGAGATCAATCCTTGTCTTCCATGCTCTGAAGTTAGAAGCCCCTTCTAACTTGTTTTCTGACTTCATAGAATAGGTCATAAATGATTTGACTTGGTCAACCTTTGACTTTGACCAAAAACTCAAACTTGACGTCCTAGCCTGTTGAGAGTACCAGGAGGTGCGCTAGGTTAGGGCGCACTAGGATATCCAAAAATGAGGTCAATCTCTTCACTTAAGGTGTCTTAACAAGAGGGTTAGGGTTTCGTTGCTACAACAAAAAATTTGACTGCAACTACAACTGTAACTGAGCAAAATCCTCCCAATCTATCTTCCAAAGGTTAGACTGTCTGAAGTGTTGATTTTTCATTAGCTAGGTTAAGCATGAAGTTCATTTCATTTTAGCATTAACCATAAACAATAATGTTGCAACAACCAAGATCACAAGAAGAAACATCATGCACAAGAACACAAGAAGTATCCAGGCAAACCCTTCTCAACAAGGGAAGAAAATCCAGCCAAATCCTTTGCTATATTCTTCAAGAGAAAGACCTCCACCAAGATAAACCTTAGCAAACAAGAGGGTGCTTCAAACCCTAGAAGAATAGCGCCCAAGAGAGGTGCACACCTTTTCCCAAGTAGATGTGTTTGCTGAAATTTCCAAACTCACAAAGAAGATATGATTCCACAATGGGGAATCATCCCTTACTTATATTAGACTTGTCCAATCAACAAAGACGTATATTGGCTCAACAGGGCCGACCTCTCTAAGTCACTATATAATTTATTATTATTATTATTATTATTATTATTATTAATGATATTAATATTAATATTAATATTAATATTAAATTAATATTAATTATCTTTTACATTTATTATTAAACATATTAAGGTGGGGCCGACCTATACCCTTTACATAACAATTAGGGTTACAGGTAGGTATGACTCTTGAATAATATATAGCAAAGGATCTGATACAACCACTAGTGCTCATCCACTAGGGGCACATCCATAGGGATGTCATAGCTCTGATTCATTGCGTTACACAGAAGAACCAGATCTTCACACGTTCACATGTGCTCGTCTACAGGCACGTCCACTCTACAAATCTTCTTTCCCACTGCCTCACACAGGAGAATCATCTAGAGTCTTCTTGTCAACTCTGTTGCTCAGAGGAGGCGAATACATCATCTTCATTTCTATTCTCATGACGATGCACCCAACACTTTGGGATTTCACGTGTTCACCTTGTGCTCAACCACAAGCACTTCCTAACTCAACAGATCGGCTTTCCCACTAGATAATCATCTAGAGTTATTCTCAACTCTCTTAATGGAGGAGGTCATCTCTACGTTCCTAGATTTGTCTCAAGCAGGAACCACGTACCCTTATTAGGGGCTTTCTCTCAGGTTTGTAAGTTGAGAGAAATACTTCACATAGCTGCAATGATCCACACCTCACAGGTTTGTAAGCTAGAGAATGTCTCACATAGTTGCAATCATCAGCACTCCCTCTCAGCTAGGGAGACATTCTTTATCATGCCAAGTCTCACATGGTTGTATTTTGAATTTTGTCTTGGCTGGAGTTATCGACACTCCCTCTCAACTAGGGAGCCATTCTTCATGAAGTTAAGTTGGTGAAGATATCTACAATCTGCTCATGTGAAGGAAGGTACTGCATGTGTATGATTTTCCTCTGCATCATATCTCTAAAATAAGGATATTTCATCTCATCATATTTCGATCCATTAGGAAACATTGGGTTCTCAAGGAGCTTTACTCACGCCTCTTAGTTATCATCATATGATCCATCTCATGGTCAAGTAAATATGTCAGAAGCTTGTGAAGCCACATTGATTTGCACACTTGATGCTTATATACTCTGCCTATGTGGTACTCAAGGCTATATAGTTTTGTTTTCTGTTGTATTAGGAAACCATGGAAAACGTCACGATAGAACATCAGTCGGATGTGCTTTTTCGATTCACTGTACTTTCTGCTCAATCTGAATTGACATATCCTGCAAACTCGAGTTTATACTGGAGGCATATCTTAGGCCATATCCAACTGTGCCTCGTATATATCTCAATACATGTTTTGTTGTTTGTCAAGTGAGTCTGTCTCGGTTGACTCATGAAATGACTAGGCACATTCACTGCATGACATGAATCAAATTTCGTTTTGACCAGATACATTAGTGATCCAATTAGATGTGGATCAGTCTCATCTGAATCATCATCAATCTTCTTCTTTAAATCCATTACGGTGGATTTTTCATTTTGTCATATTGAACTTCTTTAATATTTTCACTGTATATTTTTCCTTGACTCAGGAAAATCTTATCAGTCATCTGCCACACTTCTTGTCCCAAGAAGCAGTGCATCATAATTAGATTCTTCATCTCGAATTTAGAAATCAAGGATTACTTGTAACAACAATGCTTTCTGAATAAGTCATCAGGATCAGGCTCTCGTCACCAACACTGTAATGATATAGGTTTGGATCAGCAACACTAAAATCCAAACTTATCAAGAATATATCTATCTGATATAGTTTCCAACTCATGGATGGAAGTGTATCTGGTTCACTGGATCAAGTGTCTCATCATAGACAACTCCCTATGTTTGTGAGAAACCTCTGGCTATAGAACTCATTTTGTATTTCTTGACACTTTCATCAGCTGCATGCTTTACCATAGACTTCCCTTTCTGGTCCTTGAATAATATCTTATGCATCATTCTTTTAAGATATATTGGTATTATTCTATTATGGCATTTTGCCATACTGTTTCTCTTGTTGTTTCTCTAAGACGAGGAGTCTCAACATCAATGAAGTGGCTCATGAGTGAAGGATAGCTCGAAAATCTCTTTTGCTTTCTCGGAATGTGCCTTGAGAGGATTGTATGCTCCTCTGCCTCTTGCATAGTGAGTCTAGGTAGGCATTTTATGCCCTACTGCAATATCTTTGAACATATCAACTATAGAAACTAGATAACCTGGAGTAATGTATGTCTCCCTCTGAATTTATGAAGGTATTGTCTCACTGTCAATCTCCATCTGAGATTCTCCGGTTCTTTGAAAAACTGTCTCTTCTTCAAGGACAATGTCTCTACTTGTCTCAATCTGTCTCTAACTAGGGATGTCTTTGAAGATTCACTGTATCCTTTCTTCCTAAAGGATCTAGCTTGGACTTCTTCTCTTTGGGTACATGAAAATACATTGGGCACCCAAATAAAATGAAGTGTTCAATCTCAGGCTTCATTCCGGTGAAGACTTCTTTGAGAGTTATGTTTTTCAAAGTCTGGTGAAGACTCTTGTTCTGCACATATACTATGTCATGCATGCTTCTTCCCATGGAATCCTAGAAGGATTATGATCATGCTTTGTAGCATTGGTTGTCTCAATGATAGTTCTATTCTTCTTCTTTCTCAAATGGTTTTGGATCCTTTTGAGTCAAGTGAATCCCTCTAAAGGATAAGCATATTATTTTCTTGTTTAACTTATCTGGAACAAGAAAACAAACAAAACCAACACAAGAATATATCCTAAAGGAGAATAATGAGTACATCTCTAGAATCAAAACAATTTAAGGAATATTGTCACAGCTACAACAGCTATTTGTAGTGTAGCAAACTTTTAGAAATATAAGTTAGAGGAATGACAATTACAACAATCAAACCTGGACTCTTTACTTTGAGTGTGTTGTTTTTCTGAATGCACTAAGATCCCTCTGGATCCATGACTTCAACAAAGGTTCCTTCCTCCTCCAATTTCACTCATGACAATGATACAAATAATATATACAAGTACATACCTGAGGATGTTGATATGATTTCTCCAATGTTTCTTGGATGATCTTTATCCTCTGAGATCTTTATGAATAAGATAGTCACGGTGTCACCTTTTGTCATCTTTGTTATTTTGAAGTTGGTCCTTTAATGTAAGGGCTTGAGTAGGTGATTGGCTTCCTTATCCTGACATCATCTTCCTTCCATTCATTGCTAGATATCTTTGGTAAACCCTTTACCCACAATAAGTCTTCCCCTAAAGTCTTGTCTTTCAAGAACTTTGAAGTTTGCTTTATTCATCAAGCTTGTCTTCCATCATAGTTTTTGTTCATCATGATTCTTCACAACCCTTTGTCAACTAGGCTAGAAAACCTAACGACTAGAATAGGCTAGCACTTTTAGGTTTTTTTTTTTTTTGGACTTATGACTGCCAACAATAAGCCTTTGCAAGATAGGAGAACACTGGTGAGCTGAAGAGCTCCTTCAATGAGTTTGCAGAAACTCTAATTCTGAAATTTTTGCAGAAATTAGGGAAACCCTAGAAATCCTAGAGCCAAAAATTCAAAATGCTCGGAATGTCACTCTAAGAGCCTCTGGAGATACATTGGAAGAGGCCGTACTCTTCTATGTCAAAAGTAGCCCCAACGTCCAAGTATTAAGGGCTGAATGACCACTGAGGAGGTCATACCGATTTTCTGGAAACCCTAGGAGGGTCATACGGTTCTGTAGAAGAGGAGAGATGGCTGGTAAAAGTTTGTAGCTTGTGAAATGGGTTCTTCAAGACCTATGCTATGATACCATGTTGATTTTTCATTAGCTAGGTTAAGTATGATGTTCATTTCATTTTAGCATTTCACTTAACCATAAACAATAATGTTGCAACAACCAAGATCACAAGAAGAAACACCATGCACAAGAACACAAGAAGTATCCTAGGAAACCCTTCTCAACAAGGGATGAAAACCCAACCAAATCATTTGCTATATTCTTCAAGAGAAAGACCTCCACCAAGATAAACCTTAGCACACAAGAGGGCGCTTCAAACCCTTGAAGACTAGCACCAAAGAGGTGCGCACATTTTCCCAAGTAGATGTGTTTGCTGAAATTTCCAAACTCACAAGGAAGATACGATTCCACAATGGGGAATCATCCCTTACTTATATTAGACTTGTCCAATCAACAAAGGCGTCTATTGGCTCAACAGGGCTGACCTCTCTAAGTCACTATATAATTTATTATTATTATTATAATTAATATTAATATTTATATTAATATTAATATTAATATTAATATTAATTATCTTTTACATTTATTATTAAACATATTAAGGTGGGGCCAACTTGTACCCTTTACATAACAATTAGGGTTACAGGTAGGTCTGACTCTTGAACAGTATATAGCAAAGGATCTGATACACCCACTAGTGCTCATCCACTAGGGGCACATCCATAGGGATATCATAGCTTTGAATCACTGCGTTACACAGAAGAACCATATCTTCACACGTTCACCTGTGCTCGTCTACAGGCACGTCCACTCTACAGATCTACTTTCCCACTACCTCACACAGGAGAATCATATGGAGTATTCTCGTCAACTCTGCTGCTCAGAGGAGGCTAATACATCATCTTCATCTTTGTTCTCATGACGATGCACCCAACACTTTGGGATTTCACATGTTCACCTTGTGCTCAGCCACAGGCATGTCCTAACTCAACAGATCGCCTTTCCCACTAGATAATCATCTGGAGTTCTTCTCAACTCTCTGAATGGAGGAGGTCATCTCGACGTTCCCAACTTTGTCTCAGGCATGAACCACCTACCCTTCTTAGGGGCTTTCTCTCAGGTTTGTAAGCTGAGAGAAATACTTCACATAGCTGCAATGATCCACACCTCACATGTTTGTAAGCTAGAGAATGTCTCACATAACTAAAATCATCAACACGAAGATAGTGTGGGTCCATAACCTGTTATAAATAATAGGTGTTCTCATTTAACCATAGACAATATAGCAATATTGTCACCCAACCATTGACCGAAGCCACCCCCGAGCACCTTAACCTTGACAGAGAATAATTTTGGAAGCAAACCCTAGGCCTAATAGCAAATAAAGGTAGTGTATCACTCTCCAGAGTTAGCATACCAAAAAGAAAGTCCAAACCATAACCAAGAGAAAGTCCGAGACTGAAACCAAAAATACAAGTTGCAGTAACTGCAACTGCAACCACTCTCCAGACTTGCGCACAACTAAATTTCTGCAGTTGCAAGATGTGTGTATGCAAATGAGCTCTGGCATCCTGTATTTATATTGCTACTCCTTAGCTGTCTGGGCCGACTTCTCATTCTGGAGGATAGAAACTCGATATTAAATATTTCCTTTATCCAACTTTTCTTTCAGGGTTATGTCCAATGCTTTAGGGTTTCTTCTTGCTTCCTGGAATATTCTATTCTTGTCAGGGTTACACATGGAGGTTAATACCTCCCGCAGCTACCATAATATCAACACTTAGAATATACATAGTGATCAACCCTGCTTCTCACAAAAAATAGTCCAAGGATGTATGTGTCAAACTTTTGGTACCACATCCTAGGTGATTGCTTCATACCATATAGTGACTTCTTTAGCTTACATACCAACTCTTTCTTCCATTTCACTGCAAATCCTTCTAGATGCTTCATGTAGATTTATTGTTCTAGATTCCCATGTAGGAATATTGTCTTCACATCCATCTTTTCTACTTCAAAATCAAAAGCAACAACAACAGATAAAAGAAATATAATAGAAGTTAACTTGGAAACAAGAGAAAAAATTTCACCAAAGTCAATTCCCTCTACCTGAGAATAACCTTTTGCTACTAACCGAGCTTTGTATTTATCTACTTTTCCTTCTGCATTCAACTTCTTCTTAAACACCCATTTGCTTCCAATGGTCTTTCTTCCAGTTGGCAACTCAACTAGAGCCCATGCTTCATTCTTATCCAAGGCATCCATCTCTTCAACAATGGCCTTCTTCCAGAGTTTACTATCCTCTGAATTCACTACTTCCCTGATAGTTCTAGGATAATCATCAATAATAGATAAAACAAAATTAGTACAAAAATCAGGTGGACTATACATTTCTGGTTGCTTTCTTTCCCTCACTGATCTCCTCAATACCAGAGTATGACATTCTTCTTCTTATTCATCTTCTTCCATTGATTCAGGATTTTCATCATCCAACTCAAAATCTATTTTCTCAGGTTCTTCTTGCCTTGGTAGGAATTTTTGTTTTGAAACATCTTTAACCTCTCTAAAAACAACATCCTGAATGTAAACAATATTCTTAGTTTATGGGTTCCAAATCTTATAACCTTTCATACCATCTTTATAACCAATAAAGATACACTTTTCGACTTTATTATCCATCTTACTCATAATTTCCTTTGGAACATGTACATAAGCATCACAACCAAACACTCTAAGATGTTCAAGAGAGGGTTTCTTACTAGTCCATACTTCATGCAGAGTTTTTTCCACCAACACTGATGGGGATGATATATTTACTAGGTAACATGCAATACCCACTGTCTCTGCCCATAATTTTTGTCCTAACATAGCATCAATGAGCATGGTCCTTTCTTTTTCCATCAATGTCATGTTCATCCTTTCTGCAAACCCATTATGTTGAGGTGTGTATGGAGTAGTCTTTCGCCTTGCTATACGACACTTCTTACATAACTCTTTGAATTCATTCCCATAGAATTCTCCACCACTATTTGTCCTCAACACCTTTATTTTCTTCTCTATATGATTTTCTACCAGAGGCTTAAACTCTTTAAATTGATCAAATACCTCAGATTTCTTCAAGAAAATAAATCCATGTGTTCCTTGAGAAATCGTCTATGATTGAAACATAATACACAAATTTATCTAGTGATGGAATAGGCACAAGTCCATACACATCACTTTGTATCAACTCTAATATCCCCTCTTCTCTTATAGCACTAGATGAGAATCTTACTCGATTTTGTTTACCATATATGCAATGTTCACAAAAATCAAAATCCAGGGTGCAATTAGACATACCTTCAACCATACCTTTACCATGTAGTGTTTGAAGGCCCTTTTATTCAATATGTCTCATTCCTTGATGCCATAACATGGTATTCTTTTCAGGGACAATATGGATCTTGTCTTCTTTATTTCTCTACTAAGGGACAATAGAATTGTTACACCCACCAGTATAAGTGCTTCCCAACAACTTGTACAAATTTCCACATCAAACTCCCCTCATCAACACCGTTGCTCCTCTGACCATCTTGCAAGTGCACTTTCCCAATAAAGTATCCACACCTGCATCATCCAACTTACTTACATATATTAGGCTCTTGGATAGATCTGGAAAGTGTAGAACTCCAGGGAGAGTTATAACCCTTCCACGTCCCATGATTTTGGCTGTCGAGTCATCTCCTAGGAAGACATCACCACCATCATACTTTTCATATTCATTGAACCACTCCATGTGGGGAGTCATATAAAATGATGCACCTCGTTCGATTAACCATACATCATGATCTGCATGTGTACCTGTAGACACCAGGTAAAAAACACCTCCTTCTTCCGTGGAGGTTTTCGCGTATGTGGAAGAGGCATCATCAAATCCCTTTTCTTTATCAACTTTCTTAGACCTGTAATCTTTCTTATAATGCCAAGCTTTACCACATTTCCAACATTTTCTCAAATATTTTCCCGGGGATTTAGATCTACCTTTAGATTTAGATCTCCCCCCTAAAGACTTATTTGTATCCCTATCTTTGGGATGACCTCTCACAAATAAAACATTTGTGCTATGGCTATCCATGCTTTTCTGCCTCATCTCTTCCGATAACAAGGATGAAACTACATCCTCATACTTCAATGAAGATTGCATGGTACTACCAATTGCTACAACTAGATTATCCGAGGAGTCTGGCAAAGAACATAACAAAGTAATACACTTATCTTCTTCTGTAAGCATAATATTAACAGATCCAATTTGACTTACCATAGTATTGAAGACATTTAGATGCTTTGTCACAAAATCCCCATCTTCCATCCTAAGACGATACAACTTCTTTCGAAGAAACAACTTGTTTACCAGGGACTTTGACTGATACAAATTCCCCAACTTTTCCCGTAGTTCCTTGGTTGTAGATTCTCCTGACAGATTCAGTAACACCGAATTTTCCAGGTAGAGTTGAATTGTACTCCTTGCTCTTCTATCTAGCTTCTCCCAATCTTCTTTTGACATATTAGTATATTGAGTACAAGTACTTTGTGTACCAGTAGATTGTGTACTAGTAGGTTGTGTACTAGTAGGGCATGTACCATGATCCACAACGATCCATTGTTCTTTGTCTACAAGAAGGTCCTCCATCTTGAGCTTCCATAGCTCAAAGTTTTTACCGTTGAACTTCTCAATCTCGATTTTATAAATGCTCGCCATTATCTTTCAACACACCTACAAAGCTCCCACTGAACCCAAGTTTATCACAGACCCAAGATAAACTTGATCTATCAAGACCGAGCCAAACCCTCAGCAACAAAGGTGTCCCCCTGAAGCCAAAAATGTGCTTTGATGCCACATGTAAGTTTTAAGCCTGTGAAGTAAAGCAATGCATACAAATTCTTAAGCAAAACATAAAGTAATCAATGGCTCATACACATAGTACACATAGATTTATGCTGGAAACCCTTAACTGTGAGAAAACCAACCTTCCTTAGTGTCACACCTCTTACTCTTCATTGTATTAATTTCACCATTCACAACACAATATATACACAATATTTTAGGTATTCCGCAACTACCAAAACCCTACTCCCTTAATCAAGGATTAATTTAGAAAACCACTAAAAATAATGAAAAAATGTTAAAATAACAAAAATCGCCCGAATTTTTTTTGGGGTGTTGCCCCGAACCCTATCAGCTCCCGAATAATGCATGGAGTCGAACACTCCACGTAAGCAGGGGGGAAATTCTGCCCCCTCCCCCCCCAGGAAAGCGCCCAATGCACGCGACATAAAGAGCACTACTAGGGAGGGATCATCAAATGTAGTCGTCAAATATGACGCACCCCTCCACACACATGCAAATAATATAACACCTACCCAACAACATTTTCTATCATATTGATGTTTCATGGTACCCAAAATTAGTGGATATACATGGTTATGTGGATTCTGATTGGGCAAGGGATGTAGATAGAAGGAGATTTACGAGTGGTTACGCGTTTTGGTTGTTTGCTGGAGAAATGAGTTGGATGAGCAAGCAGCAAGATGAGGTCACTTTGTCCACTACGGAGGCAGAGAATATGGTAGCTACTCATGCATGTAAGGAGACCATTTGGCTTATGAGATTGTGTTCAAAAGTAGGGCTAAGTTAGAAAACTATTACGATTCAATGTGATAGAAATAGTGCCATTTGCCTGGCTAAGAAAACCCAACTTTTCATGCAAAGAAAAAGCATATAGATATCCAATACCACTTCATTAGGGATATGATAAGGGATGGAAAGGTGATAATAGAGAAAGTTGATACCTTGAAGATGCATTGATGAAACCTATGAGCAGAGGTAATTCAAGTGGTGTTGTGAGTCTATGGGCCTCATGGGCCCTAACAATTAGCTCGTAGTTTGATGCATTCTCCCTTGCATCCTTGCAAGATATATTCCAAGTGGGATAATGTTGGGACAAATGTGTCATACACCTTGCAATGTTGTAGTAGAGAAGATAATATTTGTAGTGTTCTGGTTGAGCATAAAATACTTGTAATGTTGTAGTTGAACATATAATACTTGTAGACTGTAGTAGAGTAGAGAATACTTGCAAAGTAGTGGTAGGGAATAACTTGATGATGGTTTCCAGTATGTAGAAATGGTTTATGGTTTTATTGTGCCTATTTATTGAATGCTAAGGCTAGAGGAAATCGTAAAGTGTGAGTCTTATCTTACCGTTATGGTGCATAAAATTTTCTAGAATAATACTTTTGTTGAACAATCTTATTGAGAGCACAAAGACTTTGTATTTTAACCATTTAGTTGCTAAATAATACATTGAGTGTGCTTTAGAGCATGGGTTTTTCCTTTTGGAAGGGTTTTCCCTAGGAAATCTTGTTGTCTATGGTTTGTTGTTTCTTTCTTTGTTGCAACTATTTTGTTTTTAATTTTTGCACATTCTTCTCTCATAGATTAGTGTAGGAAGCGTATTTCACACCTATGTTTCCTTTCAATTTTCACTTCAACACCCTTAACAAACCAAACATTGTGGTTGTAAAGATTTCACATCATGAAAATAGATCAAGGAGGGTAGCCTTGTATGTTTTTGCCATATTCTGCAGCTCAATCTCCAATCATTTTTGTTTCCAATAAAAAAAACTAGTAATTTTATTTATGAAAAACAAAATTACATCCATAGATGCTATTGACATTCTTGCTGGCTAGAAGCTCAAAAAGGTAGTCCGCCAGAACTACCAATATCAAAAAGGGTTGTCAACTGTCCACAAAAATGATGGCTAAATTCCAAGATCTCACTAATGATCCTTCGGATCTCAACATATGTGCATTTAAAAGTTATGAATGCTTATGATTAGTTTACAATTGAACAATTAAATGCTTTAATGTACAAATCAAATGCTCAAATATGCAAACTAAGAACAACTTGAAAGAGAACATGGAATAGAAAAATGAGAGACAAGAACAAACGAAGTTGATAACGGAGTTCACCCCCTTCACTGGGCTACATCTCCGGGTCCCTCTCCAGTGGGTACCGATCCATTAAGTTTGTTTAACAAAAAAAAGGTACAAATGGCTTCAGACCTGCAACTCAACTTCTGCAGATCCAGAACAATATGGTGAACAAAATTCCTTAAGACCTCTCCCCTTGAAAAGTACAAATTGGCCTCCAAAATGGCTTGGAAAGCCAAATACACAGTGAGAACAATTGACTATAATATTGACAGCATCTGGAAATCTCTGCATAAAGAACTCTTTGTCCCGTAATGGCCAAAATGTCGAGTTAAATAGGCCGAGGTCAAGAGTTTGACCCCTGACCTTGGCGCATTTCAATCTATCTCTACGCGATTTGATAACAAAAAGGATAATCTTCAGGCTCTATTCATAGCTAATACTCCGAGTATAGCTGAAACTCCAAGTATTGCGAGTGTTCAAACCTCCACGCATCCCTTTTTAGCATGGTATTGTTATGTTATAGTTTTTAATGGTTATAACATATAACAATATGTTATATTTGCACATATCGCCCCAAACCTGTTAACAAAACCCCACGCAACTAATTTGTTTGTTATGATATGGCGAACCATATATTATTTGACGAGTACTTCACCATTGTACCATTTGTTTCTGATTTTGGATCGGTTGAATTTTTAGGGATAAATGACCCCCTGGATCATTCCTCCCCATTGAAGAGCTTTTGGACCTCCAAAATGCCCGGATCACCCCGCAAGTAAGTGAGGGTACAACTCCTTCACTTTTTCAATCTCCATCCATCTTGCTTTGCTAGGATTCATTCCTTTAATCCCCACTCGAAGGTACTCAACATTCCCTCTTCGTGAAGTCCTTTTGTTTCTGTCAAGAATGACATCTTCCTGCAACTCATTCATATATTCAGGTGCCATATCATCAACTGAAGGAATCTGCACATTAGTTTCCTCATCCATGATCATAGGAGGCTCATACAATTTAAGATTCTCAACATTGACAACTGAATAGATATGCATGTATGGAGGCAAATTTAAATGAAAAGCATTAGTACCGATCTTTTCCAAGATCTCAAAAGGACCATACCTGATAGGCTTAAGCTTTTTACCTTCACCTTTCATTCGGTCTTTGGTGATATGTAACCAGACTCGGTCTCCAACCTGAAATTGATGATTAACTCGATGCTTATCATGCCTGGCTTTGTACTTTGCCTGGCTCTTCTCCAACTGTTCTTGAACTACCTGTTGCACTGCTTGGATTCTCTGAATGAACCTCAGAGCTTTATCGACATCCTAATTTCTATCTACTGCATATTTTCCAAAAGAGAAGTCCATAGGTGTTTTTGGCAGATACCCAAAACATGTTTCAAAAGGAGATCTTTGAGTGGAAGAATGAACTGCATGGTTGTAAGCATGTTGTATATACTGCAACTGCTCATCCCAAAGTTTAGGATGTTTACTACAATATCCTCTAAGAAGTTGAATCACTGTCTTTTTCACTACCTCTGTATGCCCATCAGTCTGTGGATGAAATGTTGTACTTTTCTTAAGTCTGGTATCCATAAGCTCCCATAAAGTTGACCAAAATTTCCCCAAGAACCGGGAATCCTGATCAGATACAATAGACATAGGTAGCCCAAAATGTACCCAAACATTATGAAAGAATAAGTGAGCTGTTTGTTTAGCTGTGACCTGCTTTTTACATGGCATCAAAATACACATTTTGTTGAACCTATCCATGACAACAAACAAGTAATCATGCCCTTTTCTGGACACAAGTAGTCCCCCTACAAAGTCCATAGAAATGCTTTCCCAAGGACGAGAAGGTACTGGAAGAGGTGTGTACAATCCCAATTTCTTATTACTAGGTTTACTTGTTGCACACATAACACACCCTCTTATATATTTAGTAACAATTTCCTGCATTTGAGGCCAATAACAATGATTTTGTAGTAGTGACAAAGTTTTGCTAACTCAAAAATGACCAGCAATCAATGAACTATGTGCTTCTCGAATTACATGTACCCTTTCTTTCTCTGGAATACAAAGTTTCCCAAGATGATACAATAGTTGATTATGCACATAATAATTTTCTTCCCGTTTACCATGTATTAGTGATGCATACACCTTCTTAAAATCTTTATCTTCTGCACATTGTTCAATGTAACTTTCATGTGTTAATGAACTGTTTTGAAGTATGATGGATGCATTTGTAGGAGGCCTTGACAACATGTTTGCTACCTTGTTATGAATTCCCTTTTTGTACTTAATTACTAAATGAAATTGTTGTAAGAAACCCATCCATCTTAAATGCCTTCTTTGTTGTATTTTAGTTTGAGATTGTAGATATTGAAGTGGTTGATGATCAGTGTGTATGATTGTTTCTTTACCCAGGATATAATGCTTCCACTTCTTTACACTTTGCACTAAAGCATACAACTCTTTGTCATAAGTAGGATAGTTACTTACCGCAGTAGAGAATGTCTCTGAATGGTAACAAACCGGCTTCCTTCCTTGCATCAAAACTGTTCCCATGGAAAACCCACTTGCATCGGTTTCGATCTTGAATGGCTGTTGTAAATATGGCAATGTCAGAACTGACGTTGTGCTGATATTTTCCTTCAAAGTGTCGAAGGCTTTCTGATGCTTGCCTCCCCACTAGAAAATCTGCTTCACACTTGTCAAAGCATGTAATGGTGCAGCAATGGAAGAAAACCCAGATATAAATTTCCTCCTATATTGAACTGCACCTAGAAAACTTCTGACTTCAATAACTGTATTAGGCCTTGGCCAATTTACAATGACATCAACCTTGGTGGGATCCACTCCCAGGTGGCCTCCACCAATAATATGGCCTATATATATTAAAGAAGTTTTTGCAAACTCACATTTGGACATTTTTACATATAATTTCTCCTTCCTCAGTACATCCAATACCTTTCTCACATGTACAATGTGTTCTTCCCAGGTTTTGCTAAAAATAAGGATATCACCTAGATATACAATTACAAAATCATCAATAAAGGGTCGAAAGACATCATTCATGACCCGCATGAAGGTAACAGGTGCATTACATAGCCCAAACGACATTACAAGCCATTCATACAACCCTTGTTTTGTTTTAAAAGTTGTTTTCCAAGCATCACCTTCAGCAATACGGATTTGATGATACCCACTATGCAAATCCAATTTAGTAAAATAAATTGCATGTTTCAACTGATCAAGCAAGTCATCAATTCGAGGAAGTGGATACCCGTTCTTTATGGTGATTTTGTTGAGGGCCCTGTAGTCGATGCACATCCTCCAAGACCCATCTTTCTTTGGAACCAAAACTATTGGTGAGCCATAAGGAGAAGTACTCGGTCGAATGACCCCCTTCTCAATCATCTCTTGAACTTGTTTCTTGATTTCCTCGTTCTGCATTACATACATCCGATACATGGCTATGTTTGGAAGTGGCACATCCTGCTGCAACTGTATCTCATGCTGTATCTCTCTTTTTGGTGGTAATCCTTTCGGATCTTGAAATAAATCATCATACTTAGAAACAATTTCAATCATTTCAGATTTATGCCTAGGATCGTAGCCTTCAAAAGATTTAGAGATCTCATCATTTTTTACCTTAACCATCATTAATACAAAATTCTTACTAGCATTGACCAACTGCTTCATTTGTCCTGCAAAAACTATTGCCAGATTTGCTTTTATCTTATGTGCTCGTACAATGTATTCCACGCCATCTTTAAAAAGATGATATTTGTTCTTCTCTCTATAAAAGACTGCTTTCCGGTCATACAAATATGGACTCCCAAGTACAATACCACAAATGTCTAGTGGCACTACATCCAGTTCTACCTCATCCATAAACTTATCAGTAATTGCAAACTTTAAAACACATTTCTTTGTAACTTGCAATTGTGAACTGTGAGTAACCCAACCAAGAGGATAGGGTTTTTCATGAGGAATAGTAACTAGATTCAATTTCTTAACCACTTCTTCTGATATCAAATTTACTTGAGAACCACTATCAAATAATGTATCAATTTTTGTATGATTTGCAATGACTCGAACATGAAACAGTTCACTTCTCCTCTTATCATTTTTCATTGGATTAGATGGCAGAGTTGTACTTGTACATGCATTAGAACTTGATTTTGCATCAATGGGAAGGGAGATACCTTTACCCTTACCTTGGATTTCGACAGTTGTGATCTTTGTTTCATCACCTGAGTCAGATCCCAAGTCTTGAATAACTGTTGCAGTAGTTTTTTCTTTGCCTTTATCTTTGTTTCCTCCGTACTTCTTTGGCCTTAACTCCAGATGAAGTTTCCAACACTTAGGGACAGCATGTCCCTTGACAATGTGAACATGTAGGCTTGTCACCATCTTTCTTAATTGTAGCTATTTTCTTCCCCTTATCTTTGCCTTTAGTTTTGCTGTCAAATTTAGCAGATCTCTTCACAAAAGTATCATTAGCATGCTTTCCCCTAGCTTCTAAATGTGTGGCTTGAACACATACATCATCCAAATTACTGGGGTTAAACATCAACAAAGTATGTCTCAAATAAGAATGCATGGCACCAATATACTTAAGAAGACTTTCATGTGTATCCAATGAAACATCCAATGCAATAGCCCTCTTTCTGAATTCATGAGTATATTCTTTAATACTTTGTTCTTTAGCTTGTCTAAAAGTTTGCCAGCTCATAGTTAATTGTTGCATATGACCTAAAGGATAAAATTGCTTTCTTAATACTGCAATGAATTCATTCCAAACTGAAATTATTTTACCATGCTTTCGAAGAGCCTACTGAATTTTGCTCTCCCACCAAGTAAGAGCCATTCCACTCATTCTCAAAGTGGCCAACTGAATCCTGGAAGGGTCATCATTAATGCCCTGCACCCTGCAATATACTTCAAGCTACTTGATCCAGTTATCTAACTTTTCAGCATCGAAATCTCCATTATAAATTGGTAATTCAAACTTAACATCCAATTTGAAATAAGGCATATTAGAATTTGCATTATGTGAATGAGAAGTATGAGAAGACAAGGAAGATTGATTAGTTTCAGGAGGATCACTATCACCTCCTACTCCTTTACCCTTTTCTTCCTTCTTAACTTCTGCATCTTTGGATGAAGCTTCTTCTTCCTTCTTCTTTCTTTCTGCTCGCTCACCGAGAAGAATTTCCATCATGGCTTTCATGCTGATAAAAGCTTCCAAAAACCCAGTTTCGGAAACAACAGGTTTTTCCCGTTCAGTATGTTCTTCTTCTTCCCCTCGTGGAGAAGACATTGTTGTTCTCGAAAATGTCCTCCTCGAGCCGATCTCAGGATCACCTTCTACCAGCGCTCCTTCACCAAGCTTTGACCTGGACCTGGTAAGCATTCAAAACTTGCACAAGCAGTTACCCTGCTCTGATACCATAACATGATCCGTCGGATATCAACATATGTGCATTCAAAAGTTATGAATGCTTATGATTAGTTTACAATTGAACAATTAAATGCTTTAATGTACAAATCAAATGCTCAAATCTGCAAACTGAGAACAACTTGAAAGAGAACATGGAATAGAAAAATGAGAGACACGAACAAACGAAGTTGATAACGGAGTTCACCCCCTTCACTGGGCTACATCTCTGGGTCCCTCTCCAGTGGGTACCGATCCATTAAGTTTGTTTAACAAAAAAAAGGTACAAATGGCTTCAGACCTGCAACTCAACCTCTGTAGATCCAGAATAATATGCTGAACAAAAGTCCTTAAGACCTCTCCCCTTGAAAAGTACAAATTGGCCTCCAAAATGGCTTGGAAAGCCAAATACACAGTGAGAACAGTCGACTATAATATTGACAGCGTCTGGAAATCTCTGCATAAAGAACTCTCTGTCCCATAATGACCAAAACCTCAAATTAAATAGGCCAAGGTCAAGAGTTTGACCCCCGACCTTAGCGCGTTTCAATCTATCTCTGCGCGATTTGATAACAAAAAGGATAATCTTCAGGCTCTATTCATAGCTAATACTCCGAGTATAGCTAAAACTCCGAGTATTGTGAGTGTTCAAACCTCTGCGCATCCCTTTTTAGCATGGTATTGTTATGTTATAGTTTTTAATGGTTATAAAATATAACAATATGTTATATTTGCACATATCGCGCCAAACCTGTTAACAAAACCCCGCGCAACTAATTTGTTTGTTATGATATGGCGAACCATATATTATTTGACGAGTACTTCACCATTGTACCATTTGTTTCTGATTTTGGATCGGTTGAATTTTTAGCAATAAATGACCCCCTGGATCAGCTAATAAACTCAAAGTATATTCACAATAGAAAATCAAAAGAAGGTTCTCTGCAAGTCTGCGTATGATCATCACATCAAGTGCTAAAAGAGTCTTATACTAATGATCCAGGATCTTTTCATCATGACTTATAAAGAATTGCATTAAATGAGCATAAATTAAAGTGCACCATTAAAGAAGGGAAAAATAAAAAATGAAGAGACATAAGCATCAGATCTGAACACAAAAACTTGAGAACAAAGTTCATCCTTGGTGGACTACGTCTACGGGTCTTGCTCTCAAATGGGTAGGCTCTTTCATTAACTCAACAATATAATTTGACAAAATACATAAGTATACCTCATTCTGGAATCAAGCTGCAGAAATAATGCTCAGATCAGAAAACATACATCACCACTGAATACGTGGCGTCGAATTAACCAAAAATTATTGTCTCCATGCCTCGATCCAACTCTGGCACTCCCAGGCCCAAGAAGAATTCCATCTTGATTTTCGTGCCCTCTGCAACCTGCAATAATGATAGTGCCTGCCTCGTAAAATGTGCCCGTAGTCGTACGATCCGCCCCTCTCGCTTTGGCTGGGCGAAAACCTGGCTTAAATAGCAATTGGGCGGACAAATTTACCAACGGGTTCGTTGGCGAGTTGGTTGTCGGTGCTAAAGTGAAGGCGTTATATGTGGGGGAGGTCCCGAGGTCAAACTTGCGGGCCTCCCATTTGGCTCTTTGTTATAACCTCCACTACATTTGGCTGGTAGACTTCTAGACATGGCGGATATGCCAGATATGGCGGGACCTTCGCAGATTTGGCGGGGTCCTGTTATATATATATATTTTTGGATTTTTGGTCACGGGCCCTCCTTGGGATTTTTGGGGGTGCCACATGGCACCCGCTGATTGGGCCACGTGGAATCCGCTGATTGACCCATATGGATTCCCAGTCACGCTGATGTCGCCTCCACATCATCTCCGTACAGGACACGTGGCGACTCTTGGGGGTGCCATGTGACACTTTTTCACTAGTCCAAATGGAGCCCTGAAAAGCCTATTGGTGGGTGACACATGGAAACCTCTGGTGATGCCACGTGGCATGTTGATGTCAATAGTCATCATGATGACATCATCCTTCCATGTCAGCTGCTGACATCAGCAGTACAGATGATGATGTGGCCCCTGTTGACTTGCCTTGTTTGACCACAACTTTGACTACGAATATCTTTCAATCTGTAACTTTGTTTGACGAGCCGTTTGCGCCGTTAGAAAGCTTGAGACACGCTCTTCACGATCATGCCATTTTCACTAAGTTTTGAGAACTTTGAATTTTTTTCCCTTTCTCTATTTGCTGGAGTCATTTTGAGCATTCTGAGTTGCCTCTGTGAGTTCCTAGTTGTTCTTAGCCTTCTCTGGATCCTTTTTGGATCATGCCTTCCCACTGAGAGCTTTTTGGACCACCAAAATCTTTCATCAATCAACAGGTAAGTGAGGGGATTTCTCCCTCACTCTTTCCTTCTCGATCCGCCATGCCTTGCTGGACTGTTTACCCTTTAGGCGTACTCAAAGATAAGTAATTCCATTCTTGCGTGAAGTCCTCAGTCTTCGATCTAGGATGACATCTTCCTCCATTTTCTCCTTGACTGCTTGGCTGACCTGTTGAATCCCCTGAATGAACTTGCGGGTTGCATCTCTCTCCCTGACATCTTTCCTACACAACAAGTCCAAGGGGATCTTAGGTAAATACCCAAGACAAGTCTCAACTGGAGAATACTGAGTGAAAGAATACATGACTTGATTATACATAGGATGGACATACAATAACTGATCATCCCATGACTTAGGATGTTGGTTGCAATATCCTTGAAGCAACTGGACCACCGTATTGTTTACCACCGTTGTCTGTCTGTCGACCTGTGGATGGAAATCAATGCTCCTCCCCATCATGGTGTCCATGAGCTGCCGCAAATTTGTCCAATATTATACTGACAATTGAGACTCTCGATCGGAGATAATGAACGTGGAAAACCCGAAATGGACCCTTACATACTGGGATAACAAAAGAGCAACCTTCTTGTCACACAACCTATCCACTGCTACACCTAAGTAGACATGACTCATACTAAACATGGGTAATCCCCTTACAAAATCCATTGAAAAACTTTCCCAAGGATAAGAGGAAATAGGAAGTGGTGTGTACAACCCTGGCCTTTCAATAGTGGGCTTACAAAAGTACAACACACAATCCTTTACAATAGTGGTTACAAATATTTTCCTTCGAGGAAAATTCCATCCCTGTAAATACATTACAATTCCCAAATGCCCAAGTACAAATGAAACAAAAGCTTCTTCGGTTACATGCACTTCCCTGTAGGAAGGAAAGCGAGGTTTACTCAAATGGTGGAGTAAGTTGTTCTGCAAGCAAAACTTCTTCACCTGCAAACCCTGGAAGATCCCACATACATCTTTGAAGATTTCATCAATAGTATACCATCCATCATTATTGATATGAGCTAAGGAAACATTCTTCAAAAAAATAGATGTAACAACATGATATCTAAAAAGCATGTTTGTCCTTATGACATTGGTGCTGACACTGGTCTCAAACTTGCATGGCTGTTGAAGGTCAAGTAAGGCGAGCATTGACACAATGTTGATCTTCAAAGTGTCGAAGGTCTTCTGCTGGTTGCCTTCCCACTGAAAGACCTGTCTCATCTCAAGTAATTCATTCTTATGTAAAGGATTAAGAGCATTAACAACATCAGACTTATCTTGGCATTCCCCTTTTACAATTGTGAGTACAAGATTCTTGTTAGTGTTTATAACTCTTTTTACTTGGCCTAAACTAACAAGTGTTGATTTGTCCTTTATGCTGTGAGCTTTAATGATGTATTCCACTCCATATTTTGTAAGATGGTATTTGTTTTCCTTTCGAAAGAAGATAACCTTTCTATCATACAGATAGGGACTCCCTAATACAATATCACAAACATCCAAAGGAACCACATCTAGATCCACTTCATCTATCATCTTAGAAGCAATAGAAAACCTCAACCTACACTTCTTAGTGACATTTAACTTTGCTTTATCAGATACCCAACCGAGAGGGTAAGGTTTATGGTGAGGTCTTGTGGTTAATTCCAATTTCTTAACATGTGTCTCTGATATTAAATTGACTTGGGAATCTAGATCAAATAATGTGTCTATCTTCGTATGTTTCAATACAACTCTTATGTGGAATAGTGCACTTCTCCTTTTATCATCATCATGTGATTCATTTAAAGAACTTGAACATGCATAAAATGAATCTTTACCTTGCATCCCAACTGCTGTGATCCTTTCTTCGTCACTTGAATCAAAACCAAGATCATGTTGCACTGTAGCAATGGTCTTTGGCTTCCCCTTTCCTCCAAACTGCTTTGGCCTTAACTATGGATGTAGTTTCCAACAATGTTCGCTATCATGACCAGTTTTCTCGCAATGGCTGCAAGAGGGTTTTACTTCTTCCTTTTTTGTTGCAACGGTCCTCTTGTCCTTCCCGTTTCCTTTTCCGTTGAAATGGTTTTTAGAGTGCTTGAATGGATTTTCCTCCTGTCCATTCTTACCCCTTCTTTCAAGGTGAGTGGCTTGCACACAAACTTCGTCAAGACTGGTGGGGTTAAACAATAGTAAAGTATGACGAATATAACTGTGAAGTGCGCCAATATGCTTCATTAACATTTCATAGAAATCTAAAGGAATGTTTAGTGCAAGTGCTTTCTTCCTAAATTCTTCTGTGAAACTTTGTACTGTTTGACCTTTACTTTGCCTTAAAGTTTTCCATTCCATCATTGCTTTATGTGACTACCCTAATGGATAAAATTGCTTCCTTATCACTGATTTAAATTCTGACCATGAGGAAAGAAGATTATCACACTTACTTCTGTCCCGCCTTGCTCTCCCACTGAAGAGAAGCCAGTTGCACTTTAACTTCCTCTTCATCAATATGCTGAACACGACAATACACTTCAACCTGTCAGATCCAATTATCTAGCTTTTTAGGATTAATATCTCCATTAAACATAGGTACAACAAAATTTACATCAAGCTTTAATAATGGTTTCTTAAAAGAGGCTTTATGGCTAGAATGATGAGAATGCTCAGAGGAAGAAGAACTAAAACTCGAAGGTGAAGACAGAGGCTCAGGAGGATCTCCTCCAACCCCTTGGTTTACCAAAGCATCATCATCTGCATGTGCTTCCTTTTTCTTCCCTTTCTTCTTCATCCTCTTCTCATAATCTCCATACATTTGTTCGACCATTCCTGACATGCGATAAAAGACCATGTGAAAGTTTTTCCCCTGTTCATCACGCTTGTCCTCTTCTGCCATTTTCCTCCTTCTGGATGCACGACCAACATCGGGATTCAAAGTCTTAAGAGTTCCTTCACCCTGCTTATGCTTGGCGCTAGTAAGCATTCACACTCAACAATTCAAGTCAAAGACGACTGCTCTGATACCAACATGATCCATGATCTTTTCATCATGACTTATAAAGAATTGCATTGAATGAACATAAATTAAAGTGCACCATTAAAGAAGGGAAAACTAAAAAACGAAGAGACATAAGCATCAAATCTGAACACAAAAACTTGATAACAGAGTTCGTCCTTGGTGGACTACATCTTCAGGTCCTGCTCTCAAATGGGTAGGCTCTTTCATTAACTCAACAAAATAATTTGGCAAAATACGTAAGTATACCTCATTTTGGAATCAAGTTGCAGAAATAATGCTCAGATCAGAAAAAAAAACATCACCTCTGAATTTGTGGCGTCGAATTACCCAAAAGTGACTATCTCCACGCCTCGATCCGACTCTGGCAATCCCAGGCCCAAGAAGAATTTTGTCTCGGTTTCCGTGCCCTCTGCAACCTGCAATAATGACAGTCCTTGCCTCGTAAAACGTGCCAGCAGTCATACGGTCCGCACCTCTCCCTTTGGCTGGGCGGAAACCTGGCTTAAATAACAATTGGGCAGACGAATTTACCAACAGGTTCGTTGGCGAGTTGGTTGTCGGTGCTAAAGTGAAGGCGTTATATGTGGGGGAGGTCCCGGGGTCAAACCCGCGGGCCTCCCATTTGGCTCTTTGTTATAACCTCCGCTACATTTCACTGGCAGACTTCTAGACATGCCAGATATGGCGGGGTCTAGTTATATATATATATTTTGGATTTTTGGTCACAGGCCCTCATTGGGATTTTCGGGGGTGCCACGTGGCGCCCGCTGATTGGTCCACGTGGCATCCGCTGATTGGCCCAGCTGGCTGCCTAGTCATGCTATTGTCACCTCCACGTCAGCTCTGTATAGGACACGTGGTGACTCCTGGGTGGTGCCATGTGGCGTCACCTGGGGGTGCCACATGGCACTTTTTTACTGGTCCAAATGGAGCCTTGAAAAGCCTATTGGCAGGTGACAGGTGGCAGCCTCTGGTGCTACCACATGGCATGCTGACATCAACAACCTTCATGCTGACATCATCCTTCCATGTCCCCTGCTGACATCAACAATACAGATGATGATGTGGCCCCTATTGACTTTCTCTGTTTGACCACAACTTTGACCGCAAATATCTTTCAATCTGTAACTTCGTTTGATGAGTCATTTGCGCCGTTAGAAATCTTGCGACGCGCTCTTCACGATCATGCCATTTTCACTGATTTTTGGGAACTTTGAATTTTTGCCCTTTCTCTGTCTGCTGGAGCCATTTTGAGTGTTCTGAGTTGCCTCAGTGAGTTCTGAATTGTTATTAGCCTTCTCTGGATCCTTTTTGGATCAACTATGGCATAATTTAATCGTTACATCAATGTATCATGAAAAAATTCTGAGATGATAGCTTGGTTTTTTTTTTAAATTTTCCATATGCATTGGTCTAGAGCCAACCCAACTTTTGAGAGCCTGTAAGCTTCCTAGTTACTGACCTTATATACATGATCGAAAGAGATGTATGAGAATTCCTTTGACTTATTTTGGATCTCTTGGAATAAAGGAAGCAATGTAAAACTATGAATATTGAAGGCTCCAATCATCCACTGAATTACTCGCAAGGAATCTCCATGGATGTGCAAATGAGCAAGGCCTTTTTCACGGGCTATGTGAAGAGTGAGTTTGAGTAACACGAGTTTACAGAAATTGTTGATCTCAATCCCAATACCATTGAGAAAGAAATGGAGTGATCATTTGAAAAGTGGATAATGCCAAAGGCTCCTCCTCTAAGTGGGTTTCCTTGAGAAGCCCCATCAAAAAAATGCCCACAACATGTCTTTTTTTCTTTTTTAATCAGAATTTTCTGAGGTCTAACAAAGAGAACTCAATCTCCAATCTACAACCAAACATTGTTTCAATTATTTGTTCATTCATGTACCACTTGAATTAAGGGGAAGTCAACCAAAAAAAATATTACAGTTTTTGGATTGTTTGTTTCCTTTTTCCTCTCATGAGTAGGGTAGTTCAATATAAAAGTTAATAAATGAAAGTAACCCAGCATTGTTTCAATTATTTGTTCATTCATGTACCACTTGAATTGAGGGGCGGTCAACCAAAAAAATATTACAATTTTTGGGGTTTTTTTTGTTTCCTTTTTCCTCTCATGGGTAAGGTAGTTCAATATAAAAGTTAATAAATGAAAGTAGAGATAGCACTTTCACTAAAAGAGTAACCAACAACATGGAAGAGAATTGCTTCATATCGAAGAGGAGCTAAATGTGGTTATTAGAATTTCTTATTTGCAAAGTTCAATAGCACACCGCTGTAAACCAACCCAAAACCAAATGCATCTAAGGGGAAATGAAAATGTCCAGCAGCACTGGGTGTCTGAATCTGACTGTTTGTTGAGTTAATTCTCTATTCAGTGAATTAATAGCAAACTTATCATACATCTACACTACAACAATTGCATCGAATGCCAAGAAAATATCAACAGCAATAATTGAGCTGGATCCTTTCTTTTTTTCATCTGGATAAATGCAGGCAAGTTAATTTAATTTGAAGACCATCTCAACTACAAGTTATATAACACTGAAATTATAAGAGATGCGCACTATTGTTATAATGCTGTACAGCTCTGATAGAATGAGATTGGAGATCAGGAAAACGGATCAGAAAAAATCAGGGAAGCATGCACTAGACTGATTATATGAATGTTTTATAGTAAGTGAAACAAAATATATAAGCAACTCTAAAAGATCTAAAACCCACACTACAAAAAATCTTCTAATATTAAAAATTAGAAGCATGGAGACGAAATATGCATATGGTATACCTGCAATCATACAGAAGATCTTCTGGTATTAAAATTCAGAAGCATGGAAATATGCATATGGAATACCTGCAGCGTTTAGTATATTTCATTTTTGCAGCTTAAGCATAATCGCTTAAGCATTGAGAACACATAAAACACTTTTTGCCAACTGCCTTATATGATCGTGCTGCATGAGTGGCCCTGGAAAGAAAATGAAGCATGCACATCTAACCCGAAGGTTGAGGTACGTTCACAATGACAAGCTGCACAGTGAGCCCTCGTTCACCAGAATACCCTCCTCCTCCTCCTGTGCTAGGGTTTGACTCGGCACAGTGAGCCCTCGTTCACCAGAATACCCTCCTCCTCCTGTGCTAGGGCTTGACTCGGTATAGTGGTACTAGTAGAAAAATACAAATCCCAGCTTGCTTTAAACCTATAAAATTAAGATCAGCGAATTGAAAAACTTACAATTTGTTTGTTTTAGTGAATTCATAATTTTTCGTTGTTGTGTTTCATTTATCTTGATGTTAATATTTTAATTTTTGTTAATCCACTTACATGGCAATCAGTTAGCTATCCTTTCGACATAATTACAATTTTGAATACATAAATTAATACAGCTCATATAAAACCCTTTCTCCTCCTCCCAAATTATACAATCTCAACAATGCCACTGATTCTTTTGAATTTCTGACCTGTTTCTCCACAAAACGGATCGGATTTTAAATTACAATGCCACTGATTCTTTTGAATTTCTGACCTGTTTCTCCACAAAACGGATCGGATTTTAAATTACAATTTCGAATCCAGCACCATATAAAACCCTTTCTCTTCCACCCAAATTATACAATTTCAACAATGCCACTGATTCTTTTGAAATTCTGACCGGTTTCTCCACAAAACGGATCGGAAAACAGAGCCGAAAAAGGCTAAAAAGTCTACTATTTACACTACTGCTTTTCGGTGTCACCTACTCCATTAATGAGCTCAGAAACCAACAACCCATGCGAGGCCCGCCATGCGTAGATTAGCCTTATCGTGGGACAGGTATCAAAGTTGATGACGACTCGCT
>ML779795.1:793963-812367 GCA_009831015.1 Picea engelmannii
AGGGGGGTTGATCCCTCTCCACAAGAATGTTGGCCTTAGAAGGCCCATGACGTCTCCCAGGAAGCCCATGACGTCACCCAGCAGTATGGACGTCTTGGGAGGCAGATATGCTAGTATTGGCACGTGTGGCAGCTTGGAGAAGCCCAAGGAGGGCTAACGTTTAGCTCCAGGAGGCTGCATTTGCCCTAGAAGGGGCTAACGTCACCCTAGAAAGGGTATGACGTCTCTCTATTGCTTTATTAGGGTTTAATTTTAGGACATTTAATGTAAAACAATATGATTTTAATGTTTTGGCCTTGTCGGCCTTTTTTATGACCTAAAAAGTAAATTTAGGTCATTGTACTGTATAAATTGAGGGTTTTACCTTCATATTTTCATCATCTCTCACTCACTCATTAGTGAGGTCTGAAATTTGCGCCATTCTAAGGGTTCTTGGCTGAAATTGGGAGGCGCACTTGTTGAAGGAAGACATTTTTGGACTTTTGTTGGCATTTTTGGCATTTATCTTGGTGGAAGGTATTACAACTAGGGTTTGCTATATGATTTCTTGGCCAAATGTAAGTGAATTTCTGCAAAACTTCTTGATTGAATGGTTGTAGTGTTGTTTTCTTGCATTTATTATTATAATTTGCTGAAATAAACCCAGGTGACAAGCACACATTGAAGGTCCTTGTCTCATGTCTCTACCAAGGTTTCTAAGCCATTTTATTTGTTGAAGCAAGATAGAGCCTTGCCTTAGCAACACTCTATTCTTTCTTCTTCTTGCTAGCCATTTTTATTTTATTTGTTGAGCTAAGAAGGAGAAAACGCACCAAGGCCTAGTTCCCCTACACCTTGGTGAGCTGATTTTCCCTAGGGTTTGCCTAGTAAAGCCTTGCTTTAGCAACACATTGCTTACAAACCCTCTTGTCTTACCTCTTATCAACCATTATTTGAGCTAGCCGTTGCCATTAGGCTAAGGAAGGAGGAGAGAGTACTGAGGCCTAGGTTTTCTACACCAAAGTGAGCCTCTCTCCCCTAGGGTTTTATCCTTGAGGCCTTGCCATAGCAACACCTCAAGGTTTAACTCTCTTGTGCTTAGTTTTACCATTATCACTTGATCCTTTAGCTTCTGCGTCCTCCTTTTGACTCCATATACCCTAGGAGCGCACTGATCTAAGCCCCTTTTGTGTTGAGTAACTTGATCCTACAACTTTCAATACTTTGAACAAACCCTAACTCTTACTAACCCTAGCCTAGACTAACCCTGCTAACTATATTCCTTCCGTCATCCTTCTATGCTATAAACATCTATATGCAGCGTTTATTTCATCTTTAAAGCAATTGAATGGTTAGCTAAGGCGTTGTTTCTAAAGTGTTGATATTGTTACATTGAATGCCATTAGCATTTGTTATGAAGTGATATTGTAATCATTGCTATTGTACAACTTTGATTTGCTTCATCAATAATATTGTTTATCAATTGTTTATTATCAGAAAGTCATTGATTATATGAAGTTCTAACCAACAAGCAAGTTTGCACATGTAGTTTCATTGTTGCTTTTTTCTCGGGCGGGGATACTTCTTGGTTATTACTTCCGGTTATCTTTATTGGCTATAAGTCGGACTTTCTGATCAGGTGGTGACTTGTGAGGGGGAAATTATCTTTGAGCTCTTAAGCCTTTTTGCCTTCTCAAAACCCCAGGTCACCGGGGATGTCTCCCCTGGGCCTTACCTCCCTAAATTGAAAGAACCTTCCCATCAAGGTGACCGTGGGTGGGATTGGTTCAGTTATGCCAGTTTGACCTCTTTTCATCCATCTATTATCCTAACTACAAACTGTGCGATAACATGGCCAAATCAGACCCTTCCATATGGAAATTCAGCCGAATTCCCACTCAAGTTTGATTCAGACCATGCAAAAATCACATATGGCAAAAACACTAATCTTACTTTAAATTTTTAATATAATAATTAAGTTTTTAAAATTAAAATGGAAACCTCAAAATATTTGGTAAATAAGGTGTATTATGAGTTCTCTCCCTGTAAGGACCATTTTCAAGCATGCTTTCCAAGAAATTCAAATTTAATATATCATTTGTATGCTTTTTCATATCAATCATTTAATGATATTCATACACGTTTTCTGAATCATATCAAACACGTTTTCTGAATCATATCAAATCCGAATCTGAATTCCAATACAAATTCATATATGGTAGCTGTGGTTGCGAGTTATTGCTATTGGTCACAGTGTTTCCATGAAGGATCTCTAATTTCCTGAAACTGGCTGCCCATTTGATGTTAGAAATCTGATCTCAAACACTTAGTCAATAATAGATTTCAACCTCCTATAGTTATTCACCAATAAAGCAATGGAACCACATGCAATTTACTGGAACTATGAGCAGAAATACATGTGACCAAGCAATCTGAAAATATAGCAGCAGAAATGACAATGAACAGTAGACAAAATCACCACATTTGACACAAGAAATTTCTGGGCAATGCCCCTGGAAAAATCCACAAGGGGAAAACCAGTCTAGGAGATATTCTTCTTATTGAGCTCTTAGGAAAATTCTGATTTTACAGCAGCAATAAATTCAGCATTAATTACAGCAGCAATATCATCTCAAAAAACGTGCCAAAGGCCACAAAAATCAGACCACAAAATCTCTGCTCAAATTTCAGCTGTACGGCCTCCTTGACAGCAAAACCTCCTTGAAATCTGTGCAGTGCTACTGCACCTTTCTATACGGATTCTTCCTCAGCTAGGCACCTAGAAAATCATGCCAAAACTCTGCTGAGATGGCTGCCTTGATTTCTGTGCCTGAAACAGCTGTACGGCCTCCTCAATCCGTACTGCACGGACTGTCCTTTAATGCTGAAGATATCTTGGGATGCATGCCTCCTCCCCTCCTTGGAATTCGTGCCAATCCCACTTTGCTGCTACTCTTTCCTCTAGCTCAAACTCTCTTGGTCTCTCTCACAATATGAGTGACTCTTCACATTCCTCTCCAAACTCTCCTCAAAGGTGCGCCCCCTCTTCTCTCTCAAGCTCCTTTTATGCATCTTTAATGTGTAACTGCCCTAACCCTTGGTCTTCCGAATAGATGAGTGGTCAAGATTAGATCTTCATCTTGCCCTCTTGAGATCAACGGTCACGACTTAATCGTCCATTGAGTTCACCTTAAATCACTTAAGTGACCCAAAATTCGTAAAGTCACTTTTATCCATTAAATAATAAAAGGCTCTACTTGACTTTATAAACTCACTTAAGAGAGAAATATGTTCGGTCTCTTCTACATGCTGAGCACCGGCAATGCAGAAGTACCTCTGAGCTACCAAAATCTAACATTTGAGTTATGCTCCCCCAGTCGCTTACTTTTATCCATCCTTTTTCTATGAGCTGACCCTGGATCCCAACTCCCTCAGTCCATTTGCAAAGTGAGGCTTTCTCCCAGGTTGTTAAATGCAATTTCTAAGATTCTCACCCCCTAGACCAAAGAAAATTCTTTACAAGACTCTTTATTTTCCAAGGAAAAAACTTATATTTTATATTGCAAGCAGAAATTAAATATACATCAGTCGTGCCTTGCTGGCACTACCCGAGCCTAGGTTTTCTATTTCTTCATCCTGTCGAAAATGCCGAGTCTAGAGCTCCTTTATACAGTCCTCTCAGTGGCTCTTTGCTTGAAACTGCCTGGCCTTTTCCAGATACAAAAAAAAGACAATGGGAAAAAACCTAAAGATTGACACAGAACTTTCTTTGAATATTCAAAAAGTCATCATCTCTAGGGCTTGATGTCATCAGAACAGAAATTTTGTATTTTCAGAAGACATTCCTTAGAAAATTCTGCTTCATAAAGCTTGCCTTCCCGCAGATTTAAAGCCTCCTTAGAAAATCTGTCTGCTTCCTTATTGAATTCTCTGAACACATGTTTGAAGGATATATCCGAGAATTTAGATTTTACCTCAATGTCTCTTTCTATGATTGGTTGTAAATGCAGATTTTCTACCTTGTTCCTTCCTTTTGCCCATTCTATACTAAGGTTAGAATCGCCCAGGACCTGTAGAGGAGTGATTCCTCTTTCTGCAGCTTTTAGGAGAAGACATAATGCATAAAATTATGCCCTATTGTTTGTCCCCACTCCTGCTGCATATTTAAATATGATAAGGTGCTTTTATTGCAAATATAAAATGCCTCCTGCTCCACTTGAATTCTGATTTTCTTGGCAAGCACCATTGAAAAACCCCCAAGCCACTGTTTTATCAATTTCTGGCTCTATCAAAATTCTTGTATTCTTTAATTTGCCTGGTTTCCAAATCCCTTCATAAACATATGTAACTTTATGACAAACTTGTATAGGGAGTATTTATTTATCCTGGAAGATCATATCATTTCTTGTGTTCTATCACTGATCTGTCTCTGTACCATCCTTCAAAGCAATCATCGAGTGCACAACCTCCCCACTTCCCTTTTCCTCCAATCATCTTTATTGTCTCTGTCCAAACTTCTCTTGAATAAAGACAATGGGTTAGCAAGTGAGATGAAGTTTCCTCTTAAACTTTACACATCATACATCTGTTTGACCCCTGCCAAGTTCACTTCTGGCAATTGTCCCAAGTAAGGATTTTATTTGATAAGGCCAACCCCATGAAAATCCTTGTTTTCAGAGGATTGTTTAGCTTCCCTACAGCTTTCCATCACTATTTTCTATCATTATCTGTTTCCTCTTCGACCTTTGCCTTATACCCTAGTTTAGGAGTGTAAATGCCATTTGTTTTATTTTTAAACAAACCAGTATATCATCTTCATCCCCGGTTCTTGTTGCACTATGATTTAAATTTAGCGTGAATTGATTCCATTCTGCTGCAAGATCTCCTTGGAGCTCCAGTTGATAGGCTCACTTCACCCTTTCTTTCATATAGTGCTAGTCCCTAAATCAGCTGCATCTGCTATGTGATAGATTCCCCTCATGTTGACGGCTTTTTTTCATGGATCCAAAAGTCTGAAATTTCCTGAGCTCCCCATCCATGGGTCTTCCCTGATTCTGACTCTGTTGCCCTTCCCTATTTTCCATGGAATCCATTTTCCTACCAAAGGAAAATTCCTCATCAGTGCCTTCCAAATGAGTAAAGCTCCTCTATGATTTTTGGACTCCTTTCTGACCCAGTCCTCAAATTATCTGTTGCTATGTATTTCTCCACCATCACCTTTCCCCACAAGCCATCATGATGTATCATCCTCAACAGAATTTTAGCTACCAAGTCTTGTCCAAAAAGATGGATACTATTTAAGCCTGTTGCTCCATCTTCTTTGGATTTTGCTAATTTCCTCCATCCGACCGGGGAATCCCTTCTTTCTCCCTTTGGAATGCGAGCTAAGGATAACCAATATACTGGTATCTCTTTGAGAACAGATTTGACTAGTATCAATCTTTCTCCTCTAGAAAGCCATCTGTAGCTCCAATTAGATACTCTTCCTTATATCTTCCTTCTCATACCACCAATACCAATCTTTTATCTTATAATCATTTGATTTAAGATTAAAACCCAAGTATTCTATTCCATTTTCAAGTGTCCTCAGGGTAAATGGGAAAATTGAAACAAGTTCCCTTTCTAGATCCTCTTCCAATCCACTGAATATAATTGAAGATTTATGAACATTGACTTACATTCCCGTTGCTTTGCAATAGAGATCTAAAATGTCTTTGTTTTTCCTAGCCTCTCTAGCTGTTCCCATCCCAAACAACATTACATCATCCAAGAATAACAGATGCATTAAGGATAGAGATTCTCCCATCCTTATGCCCATAATTTCTCCTTCCTATCTTGTTGCTCTAATCATTCTATTCAAGCCTTCAGCCACTGACAGAAATAGGAATGGGGACATTGGGCAGCCTTGCCTGAGTCCTCTCGAGGCATAGAAGAATCTTAATGGTGTTCCATTAATCAGAACCGCAAATGATGCTGACCACTAGATTGCTCATCCCTGTCTATATCAGTAGCAGCCTGAAGAATAGCCAATTCACTTTGTCATAGGCCTTTGCCAGGGCTATTTTCATGATCAGCTGGAATGTTTTTAACTTTTATGAGTTCATGCCTTCCTATGCTCTGCCCACTGCATCATGAATCTGCCTGTTGAAGCGAAAACCAAACTATACTTCTGACACGAAACCTGAAAGAATATTTTTCAACCTGTTCGCAAGGATCTTGGATATAATTTTGTATAGAGAATTACATAGAGATCGGCTTATAATCATCAAAAGTCTCTGGTTCTTTCATCTTTGGAATCAGGGCAATAAAGGTTGCATGTAGTTCCCCCAATACTTTTTCAGAAGCCACAGGCTCCTCTAAAACCCTTATCGACTATTTCTGGAAGTTGTAAAATCCACAAAAAGACTCTGCTGTCCAGCTGTCTGGTCCTGGACTCTTTGCCTTCTTGAAAGAAAAAAGCGTTGCTTTAAGTTCCTCTTTTGAAGTTTCTGCTTCAAGTTTCTCATTTCGTTGTTCTTCAATCAATCTTGGGAAAAAACTGCCACTCTAAGGGCCTCTGCAATATTAGCCCTGGATGGTTCTTGGAACTAGGTAGGGGTTTTAAAATGCTTTACACCTTCTTCTGCAATTTTTGAGAATTTTGTAGCCAGATTGCCATTTGCTTTTTTTTTATCTCTTTTTCTTTTTCCTTTTTTTATTTAAATTTTTTGATGAAATGCACATCCCAGGAAAACCCACTGGGCACTTCCCCTCATTCCGAGGATGGTACCTAGGGTAAACTGGCCGGTTGCAGTTTCTGGCAACCTGACCCAGTGGGGACATCGAGTGAGGCCCACAATATTTACAGAGGCAGCCAGCCTGTGGACTTGACCCCATGACCTCCTACTTGAAATTTACAGCACTCAAGTTTCAACCACTCGAGCTAACCCACTGGGCTACCATTTTGCTTTCTTATCCACCAGATAGTGTTTATATTCTTTCGATGCATGACATACTTTTGGAAGAATTTGGTTGCCTTCTGCAAGTGAAATTGCTCTACTTTTTAACCTCCACACTGCCTCCTCTTGCTGTAGAATCTTTCTCTTGACACTTTCCAACTTCTTTAGTTTCATAATTTATTCCTTGGAAAACAATCCTCTTTCATCATTCTCAAACAGGAATTTGATTTGATACTTAGTCTCCATCAGTTGTTTTTGGCCTTCTTTGGCTTTTTTTCCTTGCCCATTCCCCAACTATTTTCTTAATTACTTTTAGGTTCTTAGCAAATTGATACATAGCTGAATCTCCTGAGTTTGAATCATACTTCCTCCAATTTTTCATTACCAGATCTCTAATTCCCTCTTCCTCTAGCCAGGTATGGTTAAATTTAAAAGAGATTGGGGGCTTCTGGTCTTCTGTTTAAATTTGAAATTTACAGCACTTAACCAATCAAGCTAACCCACTGGGCTGCCATTTTGCTTTCTTATCCGCCACTGGGCTGCCATTTTGCTTTCTTATCCGCCAGATAGTGTTTATATTCTTTCGATGCATGACAAATTTTTGGAAGAATTTGGTGTTTTCATTGCCTTTTGCAAGCGAATTTGCTCTACTTTTTAACCTCCACTCTGCCTCCTCTTGATGTAGAATCTTTCTCTTGACACTTTCCAACTTCTTTAGTTTCATAATTTATTCCTTGGAAAACAATCCTCTTTCATCATTCTCAAACAGGAATTTGATTTGATCCTCAGTCTCCATCAGTTTTTTTGAACTTCTTTGGCTTTTTTTCCTTGCCCATTCCCCAACTATTTTCTTAATTACTTTTAGGTTCTTAGCAAACTGATACATAGCTGAATCTCCTGAGTTTGAATCATACTTCCTCCAAATTTTCTTTACCAGATATCTAAATCCCTCTTCCTCTAGCCAGGTATGGTTAAATTCAAAATGGATTGGGGCTTCTGGTCTTCTGTTTAAATTTGAAGAACTGGAATATGGTCTAAAGATCCATCCTCCACCCACCCTTACCTAGGATTTTAATCTTTTTGATTCTTCCAATATGTTTTTTGCTACCATAAACTCATCTAACCTCTTATAAACTCCCTCCCTTCCACTTCTAAAGTTCCTCCAGGTAGTGACTATCTAAATAGGCTCTACATTGCATAACCCAAATCTTCAAATAATTGAACAAAGTATTCTACAAGGGAATTTTGTCTGGCGCTTCCCCCCCACACTTCTCCTAAATTCATTTTTTAAACTGAGATCTCCCCCTATAATCACATTATCATTTATTACTTGTCCTTGGCTTTTGAAGTTATCCCAATAGGCTTTTCTTTCTCTATAAGGGCAGTAAAGGTTAATAATGTTGAAAACCTTTCCCAATTCTTTAGACCTCAATTCATCTTGGATGCCTGCATCAAAAAGAGATGAGGAAAATGAGTTCAAGGTAGTCCTTCCACCCTGTTATCGCACAGTTTGTAGTTAAGATAATAGACAGATGAAAAGAGGTCAAACTGGCATAATTGAACCAATCCCACCACTGTCACCTCAATGGGAAGGCTCTTTCTGTTTAGGGAGGTAAGGCCCAGGGGAGACGTCCCCGGTGACCTGGGGTTTTGAGAAGGCAAAAGGCTTAAAAAGGCTAAGTTATAATATTCCCCCTCACAAGTCCCCACCTGATCAGAAAGTCCGGCTTAATAGCCAATAAAGATAAAAGATAACCGGAAGTAGTAACCAAGAAGTGTACCTGCCCGAGGCAAAGCAACATATAAACTATACATGTGCAAGCTTACTTGTTGGTTAGTACTTCATATAATCAACGACTTTCTGATAATAAGCAATGGAGAAATAATATTGACGAAGTAAATCAATGTTTATACAATAGCAATGATTACAATATCACTTCACAATAAATGCTAAAGAGACTCTAATGATGAGTGGCAATCAATGTAACAATATCAACACTTTAGAAACGATGCCTTAACCAATCATTCAATTGCTTTAAAGGTAAAACGAATGCTGCATAAAGGTGTTTATAGCATAAAAGGTGACAACAACAATAGGGTTAGTAAGATTAGTTCTAGGCTGGGGTTAGTAAGAGTTAAAGATTGTTCAAGGTTTGGAAATTTGTTTGTGATCAGGTTACTCAATACAAGAGGTCTTAGACCAGTGCGCTACTAGGGCAAATGGAGTCAAGAGAGGCTGCAAAGGTTGAAAGACTAAATGATAATGATAAAACTAAAGACAAGAGGGTTGGATGTTGAGGTGTTGCTAAAGCAAGGCCTCAACAATGAAACCCTAGGGGAGAAAGGCTCACTAAGGTGTAGAAACCCTAGGCCTTAGTGCTTTCTCCTCCTTCTTTAGCTTATTGGTAAGATGAAATTGGCTAGCTTAAGCAAGAAGTTATAGGGCTAAAGACAAGAGAGTTAGAAGGTGAAGTGTTGCTAAGGCAAGGCTTCATCAAACAAACCCTAGGGGAAAACGACTCATCAAGGTGTAGAAACCCCAGGCCTTGATGCGTCTTCCTCATTCTTAGCTCAATAACAAGGGAAAAAACGACTAGCTAGAAGAGTATGGATAGAGTGTTTCTATGGCAAGGCTCTATCTTACTTCCGCAAATCAAAATAGCTCTTAACTTGGTAGGGACATGAGACAAGGACCTTAGCATGTGCTTGTCAACTAGGGTTTTAATGCAGCGAATTATAATAACAAATGCAAGTAAATAATACTATAACCATTCAATCAAGAAGTGTTGCAGAAATTCACTTACATAAACCATTCATTCAAGTAGCCAAACCCTAGTTGTAAACCTTCCACCAAGAAGAAATGCCAAAAAATAGTCCAAAAAGTCTTCCTTCAACAAGTGCGCCTCACAATTTCAGCCAAAACCCTAGAATAGGGCGCAAATTTCAGACCTCAATAATGAATGAGTGAAAGATGATGAAAAAATGAGTGAAAACCCTCAATATATACCATATCAATGACCTTAATTAAATTTTAGGTCATCAAAAGGCCGACAAGGCCAAAATACACAATAATACTCTTTTACATTAAATGTCATAAATTAAAACCCTAATCAAGCAAAAGAAAGATGTCATGCCCCTTCTAGGGTGACGTTATCCCTTTCTAGGGAAAATGCAGCCTCCTGGAGCAAAGCGTTAGCCCTCCTTGGGCTTCTCCAACTTGCCACACGTGCCAAACTGCCATGACTGTCTCCCAAAACGTCCATGAAGCTGGATGACGTCATGAGCCTCCTGGGTGAATTCCTGGGCCTTCCAAGGTCAACGTTCCAATGAAGAGGGCACAACCCCCCTAGGTCAGGCTTTGCCAGAGTGCCTCTGTGGAACGTCTTCCTCTTCTCCGGTGCAAACCCCTCTGTCCTGTCTCTGCCCCCTGCTGGGGTCTCAACATCCATCTGGTAGGCTCTTCAGCCCCATGGAGGTCCGAACTAATCATCTCCCCATGTGTACCTGTCCAATGTGGTACCTGTCCGTCGGGCATGGTCCTGCACATCAACAGCTACGCCCTCCATGGGTTCATAAGTCACAGGGATCATAGCAATGTCAATCACATCTCATCATCAATATTATTAAACATGTGCATAAAACCCCTTTTACCCCAGTCAAGTGCTCAAAGACATTATACAAATCTGTAATACAAGTTTGGAGGAGGTGACATGGCGTCCTATTGGGCTAGTGTCCACTGGAAAAGGGATGTTTTTGGAAGAGATTAAATCCAAGTCATGTAAATGGGTGAGGTGGATAAGGGATGCCTTGACAAGGGGTGCAGTGAAAGCAGGGAAATGCAAGGCTTACCTATGGGCGCCTTTGTAGAAGGCGAGTTGCAACTGTCCTGGATGCAAATATTTCCAAGCCCATTCATGCCATTTTATTCTTATTTCTTTATTGCTTTTTTATTTCAAGAGACTAATCAACGGACACTGCCCTGGCGTGGTGACCAATGGTGGCAATGTTACCCACAAGCACTTTCACGGATATGAGAAGGTTGGCTCGTGATGAGACCCCCTTTCTCTTGGCCATGCAACCAAGAGCCACTACCTTGGCGTGGTAATCAGCTGCTAGTAGTGTCATACCGTTAGGTACCCATGGACCTAATAGGCTGGCTCGTGATGAGACCCCCCATCCTCTGACTAGGTCTTGTTTTATTATTTTTTATCGGTCCCTCTTGTTTCTTGCTGAGAAGCCTTTTATTGCTTTCTCGGGGATCCCTGGGTGAAACATCTCGAGGTTTTATTTTTAGGCTTTTATCTTTTGCTTGCTTGCTTTTACCTTCTGGGCCTTTATCCCCTTCTTCCCACAAGGCAAGGTGCAACCCTTAAATAATTGGTCAACCCAATGCTCGAACAAATGTAATGGGATGGATGAGCGGGAGGCAAGATGAAAAAGTGGTAATATGACGGGAGCGGACGATGACGTTTCAGAAATCCCTCTAGTGGCAACTCAAAACCTATGGGCACAGGCTTACTAGGGCATCCTGTCATTCCCCCCATACATGGTCAAGTGGATAAGTATAAGATCCAAGCATTTGTTAGAAACAAAAGGAATTAAATGCACATATTCAAAGATTTTGAAGATCAAAAGTGACACATACCATGATACCCAGACTCATTACCTCATGGAGCAAGAACAATCTCTGATACAGGACCAAGCCGAAGGTGATGGGATGCTGCTGCTGCTGACAAAGTGGAGGCGTTGAAAGGGAGAAAAGATGGGCCCTCCAGGGCCATGCTCAAGTCGATCTGGCTCTTGGTACTCCATGTCTAGGACCTGTGAGTTATCCCCCACTTTTAGGGATAACTAGGAGATCATGTCTCGAGGTCCACAGGGCCTAGACATGGAGTACCGAGAGCCAGATCGACTTGAGCATGGCCTTGGAGGGCCCATCTTTTCTCCCTTTCAGCGCCTCCACTTTGTCAGCAACAACAACATCCATCACCTTCGGCTTGGTCCTGTATCAGAGATGGTTCTTGCTTCATGAGGTAATGAGTTCGGGTATCATGGTATGTGTCACTTTTGATCTTCAAAATCTTTGAATATGTGCATTTAATTCCTTTTGTTTCTAACAAATGCTTGGATCTTATACTTATCCACTTGACCATGTCTAGGGGGAATGACAAGATGCCCTAGTAAGCATGTGCCCATAGGTTTTGAGTTGCCACTGGGGGGATTTCTGAAAAGTCATCGTCCGCTCCCGTCATATTACCACTTTCATCTTGTCTCCCGCTCATCCATCCCATTACATTTGTTTGGGCATTGGGTTGACCAATTATTTAAGGGTTGCACCTTGCCTTGTGGGAAGAAGGGGCTAAAGGCCCAGAAGGTAAAAGCAAGCCGGCAAAAGGTAAAAGCCTAAAAATAAAACCTCGAGATGCTTCGCCCAGGGATCCCCGAGAAAGCAATAAAAGGCTTCTCAACAAGAAACAAGAGGGACCCATAAAAAATAATAAAACAAGACCTAGTCAGAGGATGGGGGGTCTCATCACGAGCCAGCCTATTATGTCCATGGGTACCTAACGGTATGACACTACTAGCAGCTGGTTACCACGCTAGGGTAGTGGCTCTTGGTTGCATGGCCAAGAGAAAGGGGGTCTCATCACGAACCAACCCTCATATATCCGTGAAAGTGCTTGTGGGTAACATTGCCACCACGCCAGGGCAGTGACCCCTGATTAGTCTCTTGAAAGAAAAAAGTAATAAAGAAATAAGAATAAAATGGCATGAATGGGCTTGGAAACATTTGCATCCAGGACAGGTGCAACTTGTCTTCTACAAAGGCGCCCACAGGTAAGCCTTGCATTTCCCTGCTTTCATTGCACCCCTTGTCAGGACATCCCTTATCCACCTCACCCATTTACATGACTTGGATTTGATCTCTTCCGGGAACATCCCTTTTCCAGTGGACACTAGCCCAATAGGACGCCCTGTCACCTCCTCCAAACTTGTATTGTAGATTTGGATAATGTCTTTGAGCACTTGACTAGGGTAAAAGGGGTTTTATGCACATGTTTAATAATATTGATGATGAGATGTGATTAACATTGCTATGATCCTTGTGACTTATGAGCCCATGGAGGGCGTATCTGTTGATGTGCAAGATCATACCCAACAGATAGGTACCACATTGGACAGGTACACATGGGGAGATGATTAGTTCGGACCTCCATGGGGCTGAAGAGACCACCAGATGGGTGTTGAGACCCCAACAGGGGAGAGAGACAGGACATAGGGGTTTGCACCGGAGAAGAGTTGGACGTTCCACAGAGGCACCCTGGCAGAGCCTTACCTAGGGGGGGTTGTGTCCTCTTCATTGGAACGTTGGCCTTGGATGGCCCAGGATGTCACCCAGGAGGCCCATGACGTCATCCAACCTTATGGACGTTTTGGGGGGCAGTCATTGTAGTTTCTACACCTTGATGAGCCGTTTTCCCCTAGGGTTTGTTTGGTGAAGCCTTGCCTTAGCACACTTCACCTTCTAACTCTCTTGTCTTTAGCCCTTTAAACTCTTATTCAAGCTAGCCGATTTCATCTTGCAAATAAGCTGAAGGAGGAGGAGAAAGCACAAGGGTCTAGGGTTTCTACACCTTAGTGAGCCTTTCTCCCATAGGGTTTCATTGTTGAGGCCTTGCTATAGCAACACCTCCACATCGAATCCTCGTCTTTAATTTTATCATTATCTTTTAGTCCAACCTTTGCACCCTCTCTTGACTCCATTTTCCCTAGTAGCGCACTGGCCTAAGACCTCTTGTATTGAGTAATCCGATCACAATCAAATTTCTAAACTTTGAACAATCTTTAACTCTTACTAACCCTAGCCTAGAACTAATCTTACTAACCCTATTGCTGCCGTCACCTTTTATGCTATAAACACCTTTATGCAGCATTCGTTTTACCTTTAAAGCAATTGAATGATTGGTTAAGGCATCGTTTCTAAAGTGTTGATATTGTTACATTGATTGCCACTCATCATTAGAGTTTCTTTAACATTTATTGTGAAGTGATATTGTAATCATTGCTATTGTATAAACATTGTTTTACTTCGTCAATATTATTGCTCAATTGCTTATTATCAGAAAGTCATTGATTATATGAAGTACTAACCAACAAGTAAGCTTGCACATGTAGTTTCCTTGTTGCTTTGTCTCGGGTGGGTACACTTCTTGGTTACTACTTCCGGTTATCTTTTATCTTTATTGGCTATTAAGCTGGACTTTCTGATCAGGTGGTGACTTGTGAGGGGGAATATTATCACTTAGCCCTTTTCAAGCCTTTTGCCTTCTCAAAAAACCAGGTCACCGGGGACGTCTCCCCTGGGCCTCACCTCCCTAAACAGAAAGAGCCTTCTCATTGAGGTGACAGTGGTAGGATTGGTTCAGTTACGCCAGTTCAACCTCCTTTCATTCGTCTATTATCTTAACTACAAACTGTGCGATAATAGGGAAATGCAAGGCTTACCTGTGGGCGCCTTTGTAGAAGGTGAGCTGCCCCTGTACTACATGCAAATATTTCCAAGTCCATTCATGCCATTTTATTCTTATTTCTTTATTGCTTTTTTCTTTCAAGAGACTAATTAGGGGACACTGCCCTGGCGTGGTGACCAATGGTGACAATTTTACCCACAAACACTTTCACGGATATGAGAAGGCTGGCTCGTGATGAGACCCCCTTTCTCTTGGCCATGCAACCAAGAGCCACTACCCTGGCATGGTAACCAGCTGCTAGTAGTGTCATACCGTTAGGTACCCATGGACCTAATAGGCTGGCTCGTGATGAGACCCCCTATCCTCTGACTAGGTATTGTTTTATTATTTTTTATGGGTCCCTCTTGTTTCTTGCTGAGAAGCCTTTTATTGCTTTCTCGGGGATCCCTGGGCGAAGCATCTCGAGGTTTTATTTTTAGGCTTTTATCTTTTGCCTGTTTGCTTTTACCTTCTGGGCGTTTAACCCCTAAACAGAAAGAGCCTTCTCATTGAGGTGACAGTGGTGGGATTGGTTCAATTATGCCAATTTGACCTCCTTTCATCAGTCTATTATCTTAACTACAAACTGTGCGATAACACACCCTATTATTAAACCCCCCAAATTTCCCTCTAAATCTAAAGAGAAAAATGACCAGTGCTTCAAACAGGAAGCTAAGACAAAAACTGCCTTATTCTTCTCACACATGGTTTCTTGGAGAAGAATAATATCTGGTTTGTAATTAATGAACAGATATTTGAGGGCTTGTTTCTTGTGGGAACCCCCAACTCCTCTCATATTTAGAGAGTATAATCATGGTTGCACCTTGTCTAAGACCATCCCTGCTCTAAGGGCCACTTGTATAGTTGGTTGCTTTTCCTTGACTTCCCTTTTTGCTCTTTTTTAGCTAGGGACAAGTAGGATTTTCTGCCTATTGTGTGGGCCCTGGGGTAATCTAGGGTCTAAGGCCAATCCACCTTCAATACTCTCTCCTCCTCTTGGATAGGCTCTTTTCTAGGTCTAAGTTTATATCTGATCTAGGATTTCCTTTCTATCCCCTAGAACAGATCATCCCCTTCTAAAGACGGTTCTTCTGTTGGATCTGAGTTCATCGATCTCTGAGGCTCAGTTGGCTTCAATATCTGGCTTTTAGCGATTTTGTCTGTCTCTTCAGGGATGACAGCCACAGGATCTCAGAAATCCCTATCCATGTTTTAGGTGTTACTATATGTGTCTACTTCTAAAAATTCTTTTTCCTTCACCCTTTTTCAGCAAGACAAAGGTTGAAAATTTATAGAGGACATGCCATTTTCCAGACATGCATGTTGAGACTTTGAGGATCCTAGACTGCAACCTTAGAGGAACATTCAGGAAGAAGTTCTTAGATTTTCCTTCCCCGATTTCTTGCCCCAAAGCAAAGTCAAACAGACTGAGAATTCTATTAAAAGCTTTTTCTTCCTTGACAGTTGCCTCTCCCATGCACATAGTATCACCTTCTAATTGCAAATGAGAGACATGCAGTATCTCATAGCTGTCCTAAGCAATGTTTTTAAACTAGGTAGACTTGGACTCAGACTCGGCTGAGTTGACCGAGTTGGCCACAAACTGAGTCAACTCAGTCCTCTGCTCAGTTTGGGGACTGGTTTGGTACTGAACTGGTCGATCAATGCATGACTCGGTTGGTTTGGTACTGAACCAGTCCTACTTGGCCGAGTTGGTACTCAACCTCACCACAACACAGTTTTGAAGGGAAAGTTAATTTAACAAAACAAATTCTACCTAAACCCGAAAAACATGAAAGCACTACCTGTGCAACTCATGCTTCTACTATTACTTCTACTGCAGTTGTAGATGTCCCTGAGGAATCTGATGAGTCCGAAGACTTTGAGCCAGTGGATGATCATGCTGAGGATCCCATTTCTAGCAGTGGTGATGAGTTTGATGATTGGTCATGTTGATTAGTGATTTGTAGTAGGCTAGTAGATTGTAGCATGTTTTTTGGAGTCTTAGAGGCCATTTAGAACCTCATTGATTATGTATTTTGTTTCTAATATGTATTGCACTTGGTGCCATTTTGATATATTCACCCATACATGGTATATATATGAGCAGACTTTGCATATTTTGTCTCTGATGGTTTGGAATCTTTAAAATATATATTTTTCATTAAAATTTAAATATTTTATATATTTTTTAGCAAATCGAGTCATTAAATTCAAACCAGTCCAAGTCATGGCCAAGTCCGAGTTGACCCTCATTTGATTCCGAGGTCGAGTCCAAGTTTTAAAACATTGGTCCTGAGTCAGAAGTCCTGACAGGATGATACAAAATCACATAAAAATAAAAATAAATGTATCTCATGAGATAAATCATGGAAATGAAAACAGCAGATTTCCCCTTGTTTGCTTAATGGAAAATGGTCATAGTATCCTTAGAGCTCATTCCCCTAACTCACTTTTGCAAAATGAGGGTTAAAAGACTAAGAATCTGGTTATAAGGCGAGATTGACGTGGACAGGGTGTTAATTTCAATTGACTTGAAATAATTACTGAAATTATCGTGATAGTTTCAAAAGTTGAAATTATCGTGATAATTATCGCAGATATTATTGGCTTGAGAAATGACTCGCGATATATTGCAATATAGGCGATATATCGCCAATAAATGTAACACTACCTCAAACCTATAGAGGATCCAAACATGTTTGTAGAAGACCCATGGACTAAAACTGAGAAGGATGCAGTGGAGAAGCATTCTTTGATTCAACCATCCATTTATCCCAATCCTTTGTGAATGTGAATCTTTCCGAAATCCTATTTGAAAACTACCAAGTTACATTGTTGTATGCCTTTGCCAGATCCAATTTCATGGGTATTCCTTTATTTTTATTTTTTTATCTCATTTAAATTTTTAATGGATCAACTCTTGAACTATTACCTGGTTGTCCAGCTGTACCTCCCTGCAACAAAATGTCCTTGTTCTTGTGAGATAAGGGAGGGAAGCAAGGGTTTCAGCTTATTAGCTATTGCTTTTGTTGTGGTTTATATGAAGTGTTGCAGTGAAGTTTTGTCTTTAAATCGGCAAAGTAGGAGAAATTTTCCATTTTAGGAATCAGAGCCGAGAACGAGGAATTCAGAACATTTAGCATTTTCCCAGAGGAACATGGTTCCTCCACTGCATCCAACAAATCATTGTTAACTACAGGTCACATTGCTGAAAAAAGTCTGTAGGGGAACCATCTGGACCTGGGGTTTTATTCTTTTTCAAACTGCAAACTGTTCCTTGTAACTCCGTTGAGACTGGTATCCTTGGATATGCATTTTAATGCTATGAAATCAAATGCATGAATGTTAATTAGAATTAGGTCCTGGCCGGCAGATCTATTTATTGCCAGACGTGTACGCAATGATTTAAAGAAGGCAACAACCTCTTAATTAGATCTGGGCCTTCCAACTAATTTCCATTCCTATTCTTTATCCTTGAGATTTTATTTTAGTTTCTTTGAGCCAGAGTTACCTTGTGGAAGAAGGCTTATTTCTGTCCCCATCCTCGAGCCACTGGATTCTCAACTTCTGTCTCCAAAAAATTTCTTTCTTCAAATAGACCTCATCAAGATTCTTTGTTAGCTTTCCTCGTGTGATCAGAATTCCCTTGTGATTTATTCTTGCTGAATTCTTTGTTCAACACTGTACAGGGAGGTTTCCAAGGTGAGATTTTGTTCAAAACTAAGTTGCACGAAACGGGGAAACGATACGAAGTTTCCGAAACAGATACGATACGAAACAGGCCCTCAAAAAATGGAAACGTCGGGGGAAACGCCGTATATATATATGGCTTTAAAAAAAATAAAGCATTATATTGCAAGAAAAACATAATGATATACATAAATGACATTTTAGAAGGAAAACTACCTAATCCTAGCCTTAAAATATGGTAGAAAAAGCTTAACATGCCTAATCAATGATTCTGGTTTGAGTG